>JAGFNQ010002990.1:67104-91975 GCA_024364735.1 Boesenbergia rotunda | reverse complement strand
GAAGTATTAAGATACTTCGATTCGATCGGGGTGGTGAATACTTAAGTCAAGAGTTTCAAGATTATCTTAGGGACAATGGGATATTGTCCCAATGGACTCCGTCGTATACACCACAGCATAATGGTGTATCTGAGAGGCGCAACCGAACCTTGATGGACATGGTTAGGTCGATGATGAATCATGCAACTCTTCCAAAATCCTTTTGGGGCTATGCACTTAAGACAGCTGTTTACTTGCTAAACAGAGTCCCGACCAAGGTAGTCTCAACTACTCCATATGAGACGTGGAATAGTAATAAACCTCACTTAACTCACCTTAAGATATGGGGTTGTCCTGCTTATGTGAAGCGGACTGTATCAGACAAATTGGATGCTAAGTCTGATAAATGTCTATTTATTGGATACCCTAAGGAAACAAAGAGTTACCAATTCTATCATCCCTTGAAACAAAAGGTGTTTGTTTCAAGGCATGCTGTATTTCTGGAAAAAGAATTTCTTTTACAAGAAAACAGTGGGAGTGTCATTGAACTTGATAAAGTTCAAGAAACTCCAATAGACATTACAGAGACACCTAGTCTAGACCCACAACCAATAACTCATAATGATGAGCTATCAGTTGAACCTAAAACAACACCACCTCTTCGTAGGTCTGATAGGACACGCAATATTCCAGAGAGATACGGATTTCTCATAAGTAAATCGAACGACGTGTTACTCATAAGCGATGACGAACCTATCAGTTATGAAGATGTTCTAAAAAGTTCAGAAAGGGACAAATGGCTTGAAGCCATGAAGTCGGAAATGGATTCCATGTACGAAAACCAAGTATGGGACTTGGTTAACCCACCTGAAGGGATTAAGCCCATAGGGTGCAAGTGGGTTTTCAAGAAGAAAACCGACATGGAAGGTAATGTTGTTACCTTTAAGGCTAGATTAGTGGCAAAAGGATATCGTCAGAAACAAGGAATTGATTATGACGAAACCTATTCGCCAGTAGCTATGCTTAAATCTATTCGGATGCTCCTAGCCATAGCAGCTTATTATGATTATGAGATATGGCAAATGGATGTGAAAACAGCTTTCCTTAATGGAAACCTGCTTGAGGATGTATACATGATACAACTTGAAGGTTTCACATCGGTTGATAAAACCAAAGTATGCAAGCTTCGACGATCCATATATGGACTGAAGCAAGCATCCAGGAGCTGGAACATCCGTTTTGATGAGACAATCAAAGAGTTTGATTTCTCACAAAATCCTGACGAACCTTGTGTATACAAGAAGGTTAGTGGGAGTGCAGTCGTATTCCTAGTATTATATGTCGATGACATATTACTTATAGGAAATGATATATCAGTCTTACAGACAGTTAAAATTTGGTTGTCCAAAACTTTCTCCATGAAAGACCTGGGAGAAGCAACCTATATCCTTGGGATTAGAATCTATAGAGATAGATCAAAACGGTTGCTTGGTCTTTCGCAGTCTACATATATAGACCGAGTGCTAAAAAGGTTTAGCATGTTGGAATCCAAGAAAGGTTACCTTCCCATCAGGCATGGGATCAACCTTTCAAAGTCTATGTGTCCGCGCACAGAAGACGAAAGGATTTGCATGAATAAGATTCCTTATACATCCGCGATAGGATCTATCATGTATGCTATGTTATGTACAAGGCCCGATGTATCATATGCTCTGAGCGTCACAAGCAGATACCAGTCGGATCCAGGAATGGATCATTGGGCGGCTGTCAAGACAATCCTTAAGTACTTAAGAAGAACTAAGGATGTGTTCATCATATATAGAGAAGGAGATATGGTAATACGTGGGTATACAGATGCCAGTTTCCAGACAGATAAGGATGACTCCAAATCTCAGTCTGGATACGTATTTACTTTGAATGGAGGCGCAATAAGTTGGAAGAGTTCCAAACAAGACACCGTAGCGGATTCTACCACGGAAGCGGAATATATCGCAGCTTCGGAAGCAACAAAGGAAGCAGTCTGGATCAAGAAGTTTGTCTCCGAACTTGGTGTGGTTCCAACCATTGATGAAGCAGTGTCAGTTTACTGCGACAACAATGGAGCTATTACACAAGCAAAGGAACCAAGGTCTCATCAGCGATCCAAACATGTGCTTCGCCGCTATCATCTGATCAGAGAAATTATAAGTAGGAATGATATACAAATTGAGAAAATTCCCACTGAAAGGAATTTAACGGATCCTTTAACTAAGGCCTTATCTCAGAGCAAGTTTGAGGGTCATGTTAGAGCCTGTGGTATTGGATACCGTAGCGATTGGCATTAGGCCAAGTGGGAGTTTGTTAGTAATATGAGAGAAGTGTCCTAAGGCAATCGCCTTATGATTGTAAACATTTATTTTAATAAATGAAAATTCACTATTTGAGTATACATATTTGTGTATTTGATTGGGATCTTAAACTCATTTACTGAATGCCCGCAATACAATTCACAACATGAGAGAATTTATGATGAATTCACAACTAGTGATTATCTCTACATGTGCAATTGTGAAGTATTGAAATTGTCCCTAGTCGATGAATTGATAAATACGGACACTATCAATTCTGTTGAGACTAGCATGGGTTATTCTCTAATCAGCTGATTCTCACTGGCTGGTGACATTGGGATGTCCGGAGATAAACATGAATGCTAGTTAAGGGAACTAGTTCATTGGGGTGGCAGGCTGTAAAACTTCACATGGTAGTCTATATATAGACATGTCAGTGAAGTTCTTACCGCAGCTTAAGTGCGATGTTCCTTTGACTTGCGGTATTCAAGTCATCTTGGTCATGGAGACTTATACTTTAACATCTTAACCAAGCATCTCCAAGGAGGTGTGGACCCAGGATGGTTGGGTATAAGCCGAAGTGCCCGAAGATGTTTGAACAGCCTACAAAGGATTCACCACTCCTTGCGAGGAGATGTATACCCAAGGCCTATCGTCGGATTGTTACTCAAAGCCTCTGGCCAGAGCATGACATGTTTAGAGTATGAGTCTCTTAAATACATGAGAGTAATTAGAAATCCAAAGGACGAGAGAACGTTACTTGAGCTAGGTGTGACGTAGTCAGCCTAGTGGGGACTGACACACACAGACCATGTCCTGAACCAAGTGGGTATAAGATGGTGAAGGGAATGAGGAACGATTCATTAGAGCTGCTAAAGGGTTTCAGAATTATTTCTGAGGTCAACCGTTGATCTTTCGATTAATTGGGGGTCATGATATACTACTAGGTGCCACTCATGATCGTTCTATAATTGGTTGATTATAGACGGCCAACATAAATCGAAAGCCTATTTAGTCACACACACTACGAGTAATCCGAGGGATTTAAAACGAGTTGAAAAATTGGATTTTCCAATCAAGAGAAATAAGTCGAATCTGAATTTATCAGAGGCGCATCGGAAGCTTAAAATGGCTAAGTCTTTTAAAGGCTTATTGGACGAATTAAAAGAGTTTAATTCGTAATGGGTTTGGCTTGGTGTGGCCGGCCAAAGAGGGTGCCCACCCTCTTTGGTTTGGCCGGCCACCACATGGAGGGAAACCAATTTATTTGGTTTAAATTATAAAATAAATCAAGCGCGATTTGTTTTATAAAATTATGGATAAATAAATATAAAGAAATTTATATAAAGAAATTTATGTAAATAAATTTATTTTCATGAAAATTAAAATAAACTTTAAATGATTTAATTTTATTTTATAAAGTCAATTATGAATTGATTTTTCCATGATAAGAAAAATTTATATAATAAATTTCTTGTGAAAATTTATTCCATAATAAAAGGAGAGATGTATTTATTTTTATTATAAATTTAGTTATAATAAAACTTGGCATAACGGAATAATTCATAAGAAAATTTATTCCGTTAAAAGGGAGACTTGGCGATGGAGAGGCTAAGGAACCAAGGCAAGGCTTGAATTTGAATTAAGAGAAAAAGTAGCAAGCTCTCTCTCTCTCTTATTCTCTCCCTCTCTCTCTAGGGCCGGCACCCTCTTTCTCTCTCTAGGGCCGGCGCCCTCTCTCCTCCCCTAGGGTCGGCGCACCGCCTAGGGTTGCCGTGAGCCTCCTCCACCAAGAAGGTGCCAAAGAAGAAGAAGAAGCGGGTCGCAACTCCTTCCTTCCCCCGGAATCTTGATTCCATTACTTGGTGATTAGTTTCCATCTCTCTCTCTTGATATTCTAGTTGTGCCTTTGGAGAATCTAGTAGTTCTCGTCGGCACAAAACTCGTGGCTTTGCGAAGTCATCCCGAAGAGAACTCGGCGTGGACGCGAATAGAGGCGGAGCTTCCAAGGGACGCTACGGTTGGATCTCGTCCCTTTCTACGGGTTATGCGAGGTATCAAGTAAATTAGTTTACTTTCTGCAAAATTTTAAATGTATGATCATGTCTCCATTGCATGCTAGATACGTGGTTAAAATAATTTGAAAAATTATTTATGCTAATTCTTCCGCTGCACGTAATTATTTTTTTTAAATTACGAACCCGTATCCATGTCAACATGCACCCGGTCCCATCATGCTGGTGAGGAGTTAGTCGAGTCGTGAGGGTATGAGTGTTGCATGATTGTACTCGGAAAGTCCTAGGGTTCGAGTGCGGAGTGAAATGTACTCGGGGAGTGTAACCCTAGGCTTAGTAAGGGACCAGTCGACTGCCCTGGGAGCAGTCGACTGCCAGCGAGGGTTTTCAGCCCGAGTTCTATTTAAAGAGAACTCGGTTTGGGCTGAAACTCTTGACGAAACAAGCTTGGTTAAGGCTTGTTAGTAGTCTCTAGAGTCTAGATATTGTCGAGGTGATTGTGACGAGGTTTCTCCATCCACAAGGAGCGACAAGGGCTAGCCGGAGGTTATCCGGGGAGTGATCCACCAACGGATTCTTGGATTAGTCACCCTTCGGGATAGATACCAAGTAAATCGGTTTGTTAGCAATGCTTTCTTTGTTGTTAGTCTTATTATTTTGTATTTCCGCTGTGCAATAACAACGTTGGAAGAAGAAGATTCGCTATTCACCCCCTCCCCCCTTCTAGTGTACGGAATCGATCCAACACTTGTGCAAGGGCATGTTCCTTTATTTCATGAATTCACTGCAAGGCAGCAAAAACACATAGGCAAGTACATAGTATGCGGCACACATCTTACTGGGGGTGACCGGACTGAAGACAGTTGGTCTGTTCTAGCTTCGTGAGACTTTCGTTCCTGCCCTTCTCTAAATGGTCGCTTCCTCCGGTTAGTCTTCCTACGCCCTCGGGTTTTTTCGGGACTCCGATTTGACTTCCCCACTGTAGCATCGCCGAGACACCAGTTGGTCCCCTTTGACTGCAGCCACTCAGTCGCTAACCGGGAATTTTATCTTCTGGTTGTAGATAGAGACCACTGCCTGGAAGACACTGAGTGTCGGGCAGCCCAAGATGGCGTTGTAGGATGAGGGAGCGACCACGATCAAGAATGGTATCCTCCTGGTCCTCTCGAGCACGTCGCTACCCAATGATAGCGATTAGGTGATTTGCCCTATCGGTTATACTCGATACTCGGTGAAGCCGAACAGCGGGGTCGAGACTGGAAGTAGTTCATCCTCGTCAATTTGCATCTGATCCAGAGCAGCCTTGTATAAGATGTTCACAGAACTTCCTGTATCCACGAAGATGCGCATGACCTCATAGTTGGCGATGCAGGCCAGGATCACCAGGGCATCTTCATGGGGAGCTTCCACCTCCTCCAAGTCTTCGGGGCCGAACAAGATCGTAGGACCGTGATCCTACCTCCGACTTGTCCCAATTGCATATTTCTCCATGTTGGATCGATCGTGTCCGCTAAAGGGGGGGTGAATAGCGTTTCTAGGATATTTCTTGTACCTGCGTTGTTAGTTGCACAGTGGAAACAATAATAAAGAAAACAAACAATACTAACAAAGAGAATTTATTTGGTATCCACCCCGGCCGGGTGACTAATCCAAGAATCTGTCGGTGGATCACTCCCCGGATAACCTCTGGCTAGCTCTCGTCGCTCCTTGTGGGTGGAGAAACCTCACCACAACACCTTGAGAACCTCCGAGCACAAAGACTACTATTTGGCCCTTAACCAAGACCAAACTCGTCAAACATTTCAGCCAAGATGAAGTCCCCTTAAATAGAACTAAGTCTGAAACCCTCGCCACCAGTCGACTGCCCATTTACCAGTCGACTGGTCTAGCCTTAATTGTTAGCCAACGGCTAACCCAACGGCTAGTTTTCGGGGTTGCCAGTCGACTGCCAATTTACCAGTCGACTGGTCCAGGCCTGAAAGCATTTTGTGAGTTTTATCAGTCGACTGCCCCAATGGCAGTCGACTGCCCCACTCACACACTTAGGATTTTCCTTCCCGAGTACACTTCTCTCAGCACTCGACCCTAGGACTTTCCCGAGTACAATCACACAACACTCGTACCCTCATGACTCGACTGACTCCTCTTCCGCAGCCTTGACTGTTGCTTTCGCGCCCTCTTCATCTTCGGCTCCCGTCCCTCGGATGCACGCAAGCCTCCAGCTTGCCTCCATGCCATCCTTCACGCATGCCTCGAAGTCCGCGCCCCTCAACTCATCGTCCCTGCTGCCTAAGGTCCCTCGGGTGCACACAAGCCTCCAGCTTGTCTCCATGCCACCCTTTACCGTACCGAGGCCGTCCAGTCAAGTCAATATGTGTAAACCTGTACAACCTGCACACTCAACATACACATATTAAATACAAGGAAAAATCTAACTTAAACCCTTTTCCCAAACAACAAAACACTTGGTCACTCCGGACCACAGATTGTCTCAACAATCTCCCCCTTTTTGATGTTTGGCAATACGTTTAAGTTAGGGAAAGCAAAATAGTAGTTAATAGCAAAAATAATGCATATGCAATGCAAAAGATGGATCCTATCCCAAGGCATCCTACACATACTCCTCCAAGCTAGGACTTTTCACACCTAGCCCTCCAAGCTAGGATTTTTCACACACGGGCTTTTTAAAGCTTTTCCAAAGCTCCCCTACATTGGACTTACAAAGGCTTTTTAAAAACCTCTCCAAGGTTCCCCTTACGCCAAGAATGGAGCAACCATGCTCCCCATTAATCTTAGCTCCCCTAAACCTAGGGTTTCTAGCAAAGGAGTGTTTGGTTTCCCAACTTGAACTTAACACTTCTCCCCCTTTGTCTAACATCAAAAAGAACCCAACAATATCCCAATTATTGGTCCTTTCAATCCCTAATGACCATAAACAATGTGTACTAGCCCCCCATACACTTGTTTTTCATCACATGGACCCCAAACCAGCTGCTGATACAAAAATCAACCTTGACCAGTCGACTGCCCCTAGGACAGCCGACTGATACTCTGAAAACCAGAATTTCAGCCTTTCTGACGAAATTCAGAAATGCGCCAGAAATTCCACAAATCTCCAAAATTTTCCAAATTTTGTCGAGACATTTGTGGTACCCATACCTACTTGGAAAAAATACATTCCAAAATGTATCTATCACCATTCCCAAGTTTGACACAAAACCCAAAATTAGCTAAAAACTTCAATCAAACCTTGACCTAAAGTCCTAGTTTTGATTTCCTCTTGATGTCTTTGCCCATACCAACTCACAATGCGTCCCTAGCATTGATTTACATGACAATTACACACTAAAAACCAATTTTCATGCAATATGACCCCAATTTCATATTTCCATGCATGAAACTCAAAAACACTGTGCCAAAACCCAAGAATTGAGACTCAAGTCCGTCGCCAATTCTTTTAGCACACTCCATGGTCCATCTAGACCTCCAGGAGCACCCCCTCCCAAGGTCCATTCACCATATATCCCAAAGGCTCCTAGAGCTCCCCCTTGAGCTCTTAGCCCTAGCCACCTCCCTAGGTGACTCAACCATCACTAGGCCACACCGGTGTACCTCCGGTGACTCTTGGCCTACAAACTCAACCCTCTTAACCTTAGACACCTTGTCTTTGGTTAAGTCATTTCTTTTTCCTTTAAATGACACCCCTTTACCATTTTTGCCCTTCCCTTTCTTGCCATAATCATATGCTACCCTAGCATATTTCTTTCCCTTAGCATGGGAGACCTTAGATCGGTATCCTAGACCCGATCTATCATTGGTGCAGTTTAGACCACCCAATACCATATTCAAACCCTTAGATCCAACCGTGAATCTCTTTAGGGTTTTCTCTAACCTATCAAACATTTCCCTTAAAGCTTGATTTTCCCTTTCTAGATTCCTAAACCTAGAATCCATATGTCCACTTTGGACATTCCTAGACCTTGTTAGTAGGAGCCCTAGAGCCAATTATGTGATGATTGACTAGGGACATTTTGTATCATATTCTATTATTAATAAAGGCATGTATGGTTATTATACTTACTTTGTATTCTGTGCCGAATAACTAAGTATAATAATGTCCTTGTGTAGTAGGTTCTTATCTGCATTATATCGATTAGTTGAATCGATAGTGAGATAATGTAGAGAACACTACACTAAATTATTCCTAGTCAAGCATTAATATTCAGGGACAATATTAATGCATGGAGACTAGCATGTAGGTCAACTGATGACTTGAGCTCACAAGTCATGGATATGTGATATCGAGTTGACACATGGGTATACATTGGAGAATGTGTACTGAATGACCCGCCATGACAAAGTTTCATAAATTGTCATATGAGTGTCATAAACTTTCTCATGTGACTATTGGTATGAATAGTCCTTAGACCTGAAGTCACTACGGTTCCCTACATAAGGAGTTATGTACTTTGGTATCGTTAAACGTCACCCGTAACAGGGTGGACTATAAAGGCAATCACTGGGTATGTAATGAATTATGCGGAGGGATGTGAGTGATGTAGATGGGATCTATCCCTCCCATATAACGGGAGTGATATCTGTGGACCCCTTGATCGAGTAGGACTACTGAAACGCATGGACATGCTCAAATGAGTCAGTATGAGATATTGAGCTCATTTGTTTGAGTGAGTCTACTCGGGATCAAGAAACACAAGATTGATTGAGGATGACACGGTCTATGCCTCATTGGTCAATCTAGATATCAAGGATAGAAGGACAAGGTCATACACTATCATAGCCACGGAGGTTTAGTCGGATCTCGACTTTTCTTGTTACTTGGGTAGCAATGATGCATTGCTAGATGCCGCTCATTGTTTATGTGTCTAAAGTGTTTAGGCTCATTGCCAACGTCACGAGAACCTATTGGATCACACACAAAGGCCACAATGCTTTGGGAAATCTGATCGGCAGACCTGGACCCGAGTTGGAAACTCGGGAGGTCAGTTCGGGAGCCCGAGTTGGGAACTCGGGAGTCCGAGCCCGAGTTGGGAACTCGGGAGTCCGAGCCCGAGTTGGGAACTCAAGAGTCCGGGCCCAAGTTGAGGAACTCGGGAGTCCGAGCCCGAGTTGGGAACTCGGAAGTCCGAGCCCGAGTTGGGAACTCGGAAGATCTGAGCTCGAGTTGGGAACATGGGAACGCGGGTCGGGAGCTCGGCACTCGGCGGACCGAGTCGGCACTCGGCGGACCGAGTCGGCACTCGGCGGACCGAGTCGGCACTCGGCGGACCGAGTCGGCACTCGGCGGACCGAGTCGGCACTCGACGGACCGAGTCGGCACTCGGCGGACCGAGTCGGCACTCGGCGGACCGAGTCGGCACTCGGCGGACTGGGCTAGGAGCTCGGCGGACTGGGCTGGGAGCTCGGCGGACTGGACTGGGAGCTCGGCGGACTGGGTCGGCACTCGGCAGTCGAGGCTCGACACTCGACGGTCGGGGCTCGGCACTCGGCAGTCGGGGCTCGACACTCGGGAGACTTGGTCGGGAGACCGAGTCGGAAGCCCGAGAGGCCCGGTCGGATTTGAATGCAGGAAAGAGAAAAGTCTCTCTTCATTGGATGAAGAGAAGATGAAGAGTCACATGAAATGATGTGCTCTTTATTGCCTTTAATGAGGGGAAGGCAAAGAGACAAATGACTCTTGGTATTCATGGGATGAATATAAAAGGGGGTCAAGTCATTTTGAATAAAGAACTAAGTGTGTTTCCTTCTTCCCTTCTTCTCTTCTTCCTCTCCTCCCTCTTGGCCGAAACCTTATTGTAAGGTTCTTGGTGTTTTCGAGCTACCTCAAGTTGCTAGCACAACTAAGGTAGTTCTCCCGAAGTTGAGAGATTGTGTCTGTGTGGATACGAATAGAGGCACGGACATTTGAACGTGCAAGAGATCCGGCGCATCTTGGACGTGCGGGATAAACGAAGGGCACGCTTCAAAGGTATAAACAGTAGATAAATCTATTAGATAGATAGCTTTGTACGAGTTTTCTTTCGCATGGATCGCTCGTGGGTTCTTGTTTCCGCTGCGCTTTTATTGTTTTGTGCCGGGAGAACCCAACAGACCTACCCTCCTTTCTAGGCACATTCCTTCCCTTCTTGGGCTTAGTGCCTTGTTCCTTAGGTACAAAGGTCCTAGGTTGATCATGATGCATGTTTTTCGTAGGGTTATGATCTACCTTGTTAACCCTAGTCCTATCATTATATTTAAATCCGAAATTGTGCACCATTAAGTAATTTTCATTAATCCTAGCATGCATGGATGTATAATTAATTCTATTTTTATCATGCATGGAGGAACTTGAATTAGAATTACATTTTGGCTTAAGGTTAGGAGTTACCTTCCTTACCTTTGGAGTTCCTCCTTATTGTGATCTTTGCTTCCTCCTTTCTTCTTTCTCCTATCTCCTCAAGTGTCCCATTTTCTTGAGCTCTTTACTCCTTGGGCACTTAGTGTGATAGTGCCCTAGCTCACCACATGTAAAGCATCGGATCTTCTTCCTTTTAGCTTGGGCTTCTTCACTCCTACAATTCATGTTAGATTTAAATGGAATTGAAATGAGTGTAGAGTGTACCTCCTTTTTCTTACCAATTGGACACTTATCCTTGTAGTGCCGCTTTTTGTTGCAACCAAAACATGTAATATGATCCTTGGTCTTGGCTTTGGTGGAGGTAGAGGCTAGGTTGACTTCTTCTTCAACCTTGGATGAGGTAGATGCTTCCTCTTGTTCCGGCATGGAAGTGGGTCTCTCCTCCCCCTCAATCTTTGAGGTGGTGACCTCTTCCTCTTCTTCTCTTGAGGAGGTTGATGATCTTTCACTTAACTCCTCCTCCTCACTTGAAGAAGTTGACACTTCCTTTTCTTCTTCTTCTTCTTGACTCATTTGACTTTTCTTCTTAGGCTCTTGAATTTGTGTAGGAGTCTCATGATATCTTTTCAACTTATCCCATAATTCACATGCATTTTCATATTTTCCTACAACACTCAAAACATTGTTAGGCAAAAGATTTATCAAAATATTAATTACCTTCTCATTGGCTTTTGATTGTTCTTGATGCTCTTTGTCCCAATATCTTGGACGAAGCCTCTTTCCGTGCTTGTCCATTGGAGCTTCGAACCGCTCTTCTATAGCTATTCTACACGCCCAATCCATGCTAAGCCAAGTTTCCATTATTGCTTTCCAATAGCCGAAATCCTCATTGTCGTAGGGCGCTGGAATGTAAATGTCGTCTCCCAATTTATCTTCCATTTTCTTTTCCCTCTAGCGTGTGCTCCCTCGGTGGTTAGTCCGATCAAGAGCGGTCCTTCGCTCTGATACCAATTGTTGGATCGATCGTGTCCGCTAGAGGGGGGTGAATAGCGTTTCTAGGATATTTCTTGTACCTGCGTTTCTAGGATATTTCTTGGTATCCACCCCGGCCGGGTGACTAATCCAAGAATCCGTCGGTGGATCACTTCCCGGATAACCTCCGGTTAGCTCTCGTCACTCCTTGTGGGTGGAGAAACCTCACCACAACACCTTGAGAACCTCCGAGCACAAAGACTACTGTTTGGCCCTTAACCAAGACCAAACTCGTCAAACCTTTCAGCCAAGACGAAGTCCCCTTAAATAGAACTAAGTCTGAAACCCTCGCCACCAGTCGACTGCCCATTTACCAGTTGACTGGTCTAGCCTTAATTGTTAGCCAACGGCAACCCAACGGCTAGTTTTCGGGGTTACCAGTCGACTGCCAATTTACCAGTCGACTGGTCCAGGCCTGAAAGCATTCTGTTTGTTTTATCAGTCGACTGCCCCAATGGCAGTCAACTGCCCAACTCACACACCAAGGATTTTCCTTCCCGAGTACACTTCTCTCAGCACTCAATCCTAGGACTTTCCCGAGTACAATCACACAGCACTCATACCCTCACGACTCGACTGACTCCTCTTCCACAGCCTTGACTGTTGCTTTCGCGCCCTCTTCATCTTCGGCTCCCGTCCCTCGGATGCACGCAAGCCTCCAGCTTGCCTCCATGCCATCCTTCACGCATGCCTCGAAGTCTGCGCCCCTCAACTCATCGTCCCTGCTGCCTAAGGTCCCTCGGGTGCACACAAGCCTCCAGCTTGTCTCCATGCCACCCTTTACCGTACCGAGGTCGTCCAGTCAAGTCAATATGTGTAAACCTGTACAACCTGCACACTCAACATACACATATTAAATACAAGGAAAAACCTAACTTAAACCATTTGTCCAAACATCAAAACACTTGGTCACTCCGGACCACAGATTGCCTCAACACTCCAGACGTTGGGTGTTGGACTTCCTTGCCCGATGGGAATCTCCTCCGGTGGGTCCTCCGGAAATAACTCCCACCTGTCCAGACGGCGGGCCACGTGCAGGGGCCTTGCCCTTCCGGGGGTCTCTTTCCAAGGAGGGAGACCTGCGGAGTGCAGGCCTCCGGCTCCTTCCCCTTGACCGCGATCGGGACTGATACCGGGTCTCGCTTTCCATCAGCAGGCGTCGTCGAGGTGAAGGGTTTCGCCGGGAGGAATTCCGGCGATACCCCGTCTTCTTCCATTTCCTCTGAGGTTTGGTGTCTACCCCCTCACTCAATTTTTTTTCTTCAAGGCATGACACTCCTCGGCGGAGTGTGTCGTACTGCCATGGAAATCGCAGTACTTCATAGTAGTTCCGGCTCCTTGGTGTCTATTGTCTCGACCAGCTTTTGCCTGCCAGCCCACTGGTCCTTCCACAGGTGAAGGTCTTTTCCTCGGGCTAGAGCCGAGGGTTCCCTCCTCTCGAACCGGGTGACGGCTTGAGGGGGGACCCTGGCTGGTTCCTTACGTCGGGCGAATTGCACCTCCTCCACGTTGACGTGCTTGACCGAATGCCTCAGCAGATCATCGCAGCTGGCAAGTGGCTTCTTCACCAATGATCGAAAAAAATCCCCTTCCGAGAGCCCTTGGGTGCATGCACTGACGAGGATTTCTGACGTGGAATGTGGCACATCTTGTGCCATCCGGTTGAACCGCTGGATGTACTCCTTGAGCGGCTCTTTTAGCTTCTGCTTGAGAGCGAATAGATTGAGTGTCGTCTTCTGATAGTGCCGACTACTAGCGAAGTGGTGGAGGAAGGCGGTTCTAAACTCTATGAAGGAGTTGACAGAACCTGGGGGCAACCTCTAGAACTATCGTTGGGCTGCTGCGAATAGGGTGTTCAAGAACACTTGGCACTTCACACCGTCGGTGTACTGGTGTAGGTGCGCCACATTTTTAAACTTGCAGACATGATCCTCCGGATCTGTCTTCCCATCGTAATCAGCAATCCCAAGCCCGCGAAACTACTTCGACATGGGGTCATCTACAATCTCAGATGAGAAGGGAGTAGAGGGAGCCTTAGGGGAGGCCTTAGGTTCCTCCTTCTTCCCCTGTCCATCTTCATGTCTCAGCGCACTAGAGGTTACTAAGTTGACCTTCTCAATGTCTCTGAGAGAGTCTCGCCGGTGGTTCGGGGCTGCTCCAGCGCGTCGCTCCGGTGATGTAATGGATCTTCGCAGTTGAGGGTGCAAGATGAAGACTCTAGGGATCTCCTCCCGCACAAAAGCACCTCGTTGCGAGGTGGCATGCTCGATTTGGTGTTGTTCAAGCGTCTCTTTGATGGCGTTGGCCACCAAGCGATCCAGTTTCTCCTTTGTCAGGACAATGGGTTGTTCCACCGGCTCTGCCATCGGTGCTCCTTCTGGTGCTTTATTGAATTCCCACAGACGACGCCAAACTTGTTCCGGAAGGAATCGACGTCGACGGCTAGTCACCAGAGTTCAGCCCACGCGGACGCTGACGCTGGAGGAAGGACTTCACACCCTGCGAGATTAACACGAGCGTTAGGGGAACACGCCGGAGGTTATCCGGCGGAGCCCACTCCGACTCTTAAGTCAGTGCCTCGATCTAGGAGATAAAGAGAAGGCAAGAAACGAGATAGGCGAAGTAGAGAGTGCATAACCCCTTTACCAGAGGAGTTGGAGTACCTTTTATACTTACGACGGTTGTCGCACAAGTCTCCACGATCTTTGTCACTTCCTCCCGATTTGTCGGTTATAGGATAGCCTTTGCAACGGTCCACGCCATCATTAAGTTCAGACCGTTGTGACAATTATGGGTCATGATGACTCCTGATAATTGGTGATGGTTATCCGTAGATCCGAAGAAAGGGGGATCGTTACTTGAGGTCGGATGCTCCTTGGGCTCCACTTCCCCGAGGTGATCTGGATCCCCTTCCCGAGAGGGTCTCGGGTGCTCCGGAAAGCGAGTCGTTCAAACTCACTATATCTTGCGACACAACTTCTTTATCCTACATGTCAGTCACGGGCTACTCTTTCATTTATTATTCTAACAACCACTAAAAGAAATAATTGAAATAGCGATAAAATATTAACGACAAAGTATCAATAGTTAAATAACAATATTCACGATGAAATAACGTATCATCTGTAGGGATCTATAGGCAAAAATATTCAAAAAATCACAGCAAAAATAACAGATCCCACGAGCGATACATGCGAAAGAAAACTCATACAAAGTTAATTTACATTCTTATCGTATAGGTATACCTTTGGCACGCGCCCTTCGCATATCCCGCTTGTTCGAGGTATGCCAGATCTCTTGCACGTTCAAGTGTCCGTGCCTCTATCCGTATCCACACGAACACGATCTCTCAAGCTTCGGAGAAGAATCACCTTTGTGGTGCTAGCCACAAGAGGAGATTCACAAAGCAAGAAGGAGAGGGAGAAGAGGGATTTTGGCCAACAGAAGGAAGGGAAGGAAGAATGACAAGTTTTACCATCCAAATGACAAGAAAAACTCTTTTATAGTTATTCCATGAATATGAAGAGTTTTTATCCCTTTAGTTTTCCACCATTAACGCTAATAAAAACCCACTTAGAGCACATTTTCTCATGTGACTCTTCAACTTCTCTTCATCCAATGAAGAGAAACTTTTCATCATCCTCTATTATTAATTTATTAAACATTTTAATACATTAATATCTAATTCAAATGTGGTTGAGTCTAATCTAAATGAGTCAAACTCAAATTAGATCTCAATCCCATAATCCAATTGGATTCACTTGAGTCTAACTCAATTAATCTAATTCGGATCAAATCATAGTCAAACTAAGATCAATTAATCTCCGAAGCATCGTGTCCTTAGTGTGTGACCCAATAGGTTCTCGTAATGTTGGCAATATGTCTAAACCACTTTAGACACATAAGCAATGAGCGACATCTAGCAATGCATCATTGCTACCCAAGTGACGAGAAAATCGAGATCCGGCTTAACCTCCGTGACTATGACAATATATGACCATGTCCTTCCATTCTCGATATCTAGATTGACCAATGAGGTATAGACTATGTCATCCTTGATCAATCTTTTTGTTTCTTGATCCCCGAGTAGACTCACTCAAACAAATGAGCTCAATATCTCATATTGACTCATTTGAGCATGGTCATACGTTTTAGTAGTCGATCAAGGGGCCCACAGATATCACTCCCATCATATGGGAGGGATAGATCACATCTACATCACTCACATCCCTCCGCATAATTCATTACATACCCAATGATTGCTTTTGTAGTCCACCCTGTTACGGGTGACGTTTGACGATATCAAAGTACATAACTCCTTATGTAGGGAACCGTAGTGACTTCAGGTCTAAGGACTATTCATACTAATAGTCACATGAGAAAGTTTATGACACTCATATGACAATCTATGAAACTTTCTCATCGTGGGTCAATTCAGTACACATTCTCTAATGTATACCCATGTATCAACTTGATGTCATATATCCATGACTTGTGAGCTCAAGTCATCAATTGACCTACATGCTAGTCTCCATGCATTAATATTGTCCTTGAATATTAATGCTTGACTAGGAATGGTTTAGTATAGTGTTTTCTACATCATCTCACTATCGATTCAACCAATCGATATAATGTAGATAAATACCTACTACCTAAGGGCATTATTATACTTAGTTATTTAGCACAAATATAAAGTATAATAACCAAACATGCCTTTATTAATAATAGAATATGATACAAAAAGTGTCTAGTCAATTATCACATAATTGGCTCTAGGGCGCTTACTGCCAAGCTCCCACTAGCACTAGTGTCAATTACTATAATATCTAATACCCAGTGATCTATTGTTACCATCATGCTTCTTCTGTGCCAAAGCTTTGGTCAAAGGATCCGCAATGTTAGCATCAGTGGGTACTCTGCATATCCTCACATCTCCCTATCGATGATCTCTCGAATGAGATGGAAGTGTCATAGTATGTATTTGGTTCGCCGATGAGAGCGAGGTTCCATAACTTGTGCAATAGCCCCATTATTGTCACAATAGAGGTCTATTAGGTCTGCTATACATGAACCACACCAAGATTTATAATGAACTTCCAGATCTAAACAATCTCTTTTACTGCATCAGACACAGCAATATACTCGACCTCTGTTGTAGAATCTGCGACTGTGTCCTGCTTCAAACTCTTCCAACTCACAGCGCCGCCATTCAAGCAAAATACATACCCTGACTGCGATCTGAAATCATCCCTTTCAGTTTGGAAGCTTGTGTCACTGTGACCCTTTATAGCTAGCTCCTCATTGCCTCCAAATATCAAGAAATATTCTTTCATCCTTCGTAAGTACTTAAGAATATTCTTGACAGCTGTCCAGTGACTTTCACCTGGATCTGACTGATATCTGCTCGTCATGCTCAAAGCATACAAGACATCTGGATGAGTATAAAGCATGGCGTACATGATAGACCCTATAGCGGATGCATAAGGGATCTGATCCATGCGGTCTCTCTCCTCCTTAGAAGAGGGGCATTGAGTCTTTGAAAGACTTACACCATGTGACATCGGTAGAAATCCCTTCTTGGAATTCTGCATGGCAAAACGATTAAGCACCTTGTCAATATATGTACTCTGACTTAAGCTAAGCAATCTTTTAGATCTATTTTTATAGATCATGACGCCTAGGATATAGGCTGCTTCACCTAAGTCTTTCATTGTGAAACAATTCCCTAGCCACGTCTTCACAGACTATAGTGAAGGGATATCATTTCCAATGAGGAATATGTCATCCATATACAAGATCAGGAAGATAACTGTGCTCCCACTAACCCTCTTGTAGACACAGGGTTCATCTTCATTCTTGATGAAACCAAACGCTTTGATTGCATCATCGAATCGAATATTCTAGCTTCGAGAAATTTGCTTTAGCCCATAAATGGACCTTTGCAACTTACATACCTTCCAGCATGCTCTGGATCTACAAAACCCTCAAGTTGTGTCATGTACACATCCTCGAATAAATTCCCATTTAGGAATGTGGTGGTTTCGACATCCATCTGCCAGATCTCGTAATCATGGTAAGCTGCAATAGTAAGTATGATCCGAATAGATTTAAGCATCGCAACTGGTGAAAAGGTTTCATCATAGTCGATACCATGAACTTTTTGAAACCTTTGGCTACCAATCGCCCTTTATAGGTATGCATAAGACCATTCATGTCAGTCTTTCTTTTAAAGACCCACTTACACCCAATGGGTTTAATTCCCTCAGGTGGATCAACCAAAGTCCATACTTGGTTAGTGTACATGGATTCCATTTCGGACTTCATGACCTCTAGCCATTTCTCAGAATCTGGGCTCATCACAGCTTCTTGATAGGATGTAGGCTCGTTCAACTCAACAAGCATAACGTCATCATGGTCAGATAAGAGAAATGAGTATCTCTCAGGCTGACGACGTATCCTATCAAATCTGCGAAGTGGTTGGTCTACTTGACAGGTTGTTGCTCCACAACTTCTTGTGTAACAATCTCATGATCCACAACACTTTATATTGCCTATTCAATGTCCATCAAGGGATCAGTACTATTTGCATCTTGAGCTTCTTCAAGATGAATTTTACTCCCACTATTTCTTTTAGAAATAAACTCTCTTTCGAGAAAAATATCATTTCTAGCGACAAACACTTTGTCTAGTGTGGGATTGTAGAAGAAATATCCCTTCGTTTCCTTGGGATTTCCTACAAACTAGTACATATCAGATTTGGGTCCAAGTTTATCTGAGACATGACGTCGAACATAAGCCTCACAACCCCAAATCCTCATAAAAGACTTGACGTCGAACATAAGCAAGAAGGAGAGGGAGAAGAGGGATTTTGGCCAAGAGAAGGAAGGGAAGGAAGAATGACAAGTTTTACCATCCAAATGACAAGAAAAACTCTTTTATACTCATCCTATGAATATGAAGAGTTTTTGTCCCTTTAGTTTTCCTCCATTAATGTAAATAAAAATCCACTTAGAGCACATTTTCTCATGTGGCTCTTCAACTTCTCTTCATCCAATGAAGAGAAACTTTTTATCATCCTCTGTTATTAATTTATTAAACATTTTAATACATTAATATCTCATTCAAATGTGGTTGAGTCTAATCTAAATGAGTCAAACTCAAATTAGATCTTAATCCCATAATCCAATTGGATTCACTTGAGTCTAACTCAATTAATCCTTCGGATCAAATCATAGTCAAACTAAGATCAATTAATCTCCGAAGCATCGTGTCCTTAGTGTGTGACCCAATATGTTCTTGTAACATTGGCAATATGTCTAAATCGCTTTAGACACATAAGCAATGAGCGACATCTAGCAATGCATCATTGCTACCCAAGGGACGAGAAAATCGAGATCCGACTTAACCTCCGTGACTATGACAATATATGACCTTGTCCTTCTATCCTCGATATCTAGATTGACCAATGAGGCATAGACCGTGTCATCCTCGATCAATCTTTGTGTTTCTTGATCCCCGAGTAGACTCACTCAAATAAATGAGCTCAATATCTCATATTGACTCATTTGAGCATGGTTATACGTTTTAGTAGTCCTACTCGATCAAGGGGCCCACAGATATCACTCCCGTCATATGGGAGGGATAGATCTCATCTACATCACTCACATCCCTCCGCATAATTCATTATATACCCAGTGATCGCCTTTATAGTCCACCCTGTTACGGGTGACGTTTGACGATACCAAAGTACATAACTCCTTATGTAGGGAACCGTAGTGACTTGAGGTTTAAGGACTATTCATACTAATAGTCACATGAGAAAGTTTATGACACTCATATGATAGTCTATGAAACTTTCTCATGACGTGTCAATTCAGTACACATTCTCTAATGTATACCTATGTATCAACTTGATGTCATATATCCATGACTTGTGAGTTGAAGTCATCAATTGACCTACATGCTAGTCTCCATGCATTAATATTATCTTTGAATATTAATGCTTGACTAGGAATGGTTTAGTATAGTGTTATCTACATCATCTCACTATCGATTCAACCAATCGATATAATGTAGATAAAAACCTACTACCTAAGGATATTATTATAGTTAGTTATTTGGCACAAATATAAAGTATAATAACCAAACATGCCTTTATTAATAATAGAATATGATACAAAAAGTCCCTAGTCAATCATTACATAATTGGCTCTAGGGCTCCTACTAACATCATCGCAGATAATCATATTTTTAAAAAATATTATTTCATAAAAATGAAAATATTAGCGATGAACTCAGTAAATATTGTTGCTAATACAAGAATATTAGCGATGATTTTAGTTAGAATCGTTGCTAATTAAAAAATAGCAACAATTTTAACTAATGAAATATCGTCGTTAATATATGAATCTTAGTGATGGTTTTAGTTAAAATCGTCGCTAATGAAAAATCAGATTAGCGATGATTTTTAAATAAAAATCGTCGCCAAAATACACAAAAAAACTCTAACCCACAATGTTTTCTTTCATTGTGATTTCTTTCTGCTGTCGCGATTCTCCTCCGGTGATTCCTCTTCTCCTCTAGTGATTCCTGATGATTCCTCTTCTCCTTTGGTGATTTTTGACGATTCCCCTTCTCCTCTGGTACTGATTCTTGATGATTTCTTTTCTCCTCCGATGATTCTTTTTCTCCAATGCGCACTATCTCTTCTTCCTAACCACTCCTCCGAATCTTTTCTCCCTTACTATAGTAGTAACTCTTCATCTAGTAATTTTAGGGATATTTTGATACTTAGATGATAATTTTTGGGTTATTTTGATCCTTAGATAATAACTTTAAGATTATTTTAATGCTTAATTGATAATTTTTAGATTATTTTGATCCTTAGACGATGATTTTAGGGTTATTTTGATGCTTAAATGATGATTTTTCAGTTATTTTGATGCTTATTGATAATTTTTGGGTTATTTTGATCTTAGACGATGAATTTAGGGTTATTTTGATCTCATATGATAAATTTTGGATTGTTTTAATCCTTAGATGATAATTTTAGGGTTATTGTGATCCTTAGATGATAATTTCAAGTTATTTTAATGCTTAGACGATAATTTTTTGGTTATTTTGATATTTAGATAATGATGTTAGGGGGTTGTATGCTTAAATGATAATTTTAGTGTTATTTAATTTAAGTTGCTTAATTAATTTCATTGAAAGTTATTATCAACCTTATTTATAAGAGTTTTTTTATTAAATAATATATTTTTTATATATTTAATTAGGTTTTATAAATAAGAATAAAAGTTAAATAATGATTGAGAACGAGATTAGATGATATTAAATAAACGGCAATTTACCAAAGGGTGTACGTAACAATCGGTAATTACCAACGGGCGCACCATGGTTTTATTTTCACCAAAGGGCGCACTCATTATAGTGAACTTCCTCTTATACCCCTCATGTTATCTATTGCCTTTCTCTGTAACGCCCGCTTGTTTTTTTTTTCCTAAAGTGGCGTTACGCTAACATACTTAAGGCATGTAACATCATACTGCAGCGGAATAACTTAAACATTATATATACATGCCCCTACTACCATCCCTAATATAATGACATGGAACTTCACATATGAACATCATGCTTAATCATCATATCATAACATGCTTAACATCATACCATAAGGTTTATATCATATCATACTGGACATCTTATCATATAGTTCCATAAGTCACTATTCGAGCATATAGGTAGTCAAAATAAAGTTCTTAGCATAAACGGTTAACACATTTGATTTCATGGGCCAAGTCACTAACACACACATACTTCAGGCCCTCCTGCTGCTTCCTCGTTATCCCCTTGCATGATCTGCGGTATAAGGAAAGAAGACTATAAGCACACAGGCTTAGTAAGACTCTTTCCTACTCACTAAAATCATTCGTCATTCATTCATAATCATATGGAACATAAGCATCATAAACATTTCTATCATAGCGTAAAGCATAAACATAGGCATAAATCTAATTGAACATTCTTATCATGGCATAAAGTATAAACATAGGCATAAGCATAATTAAACATTCTAAGCATGACATCATATGTGGCATGAACATAAGCATAAGATGTAAATCAACCATAGGCATACTTTCTAGCATATCAAGCATAGACATCGTAAACATTCTAAGCATGGCATCATATGTGGCATGAACATAAGCATAAGATGTAAATCAACCATAGGCATACTTTCTAGCATATCAAGCATAGACATCGTAAACATTCTAAGCATGACATCATATGTGGCATGAACATAACTTAATAAACTTTCCTAGCATGGCATGAGACATGGCATAAATATAAACATAAGATATAAACCAACCTATATGACATAAACATAGGCATACATTCTAGGATATCATAAGAGCATCTTCTTACCATAATCATAACATGGATCATTCATTCTCATTCATATCTTTTAACATGGAGCATAAGCATAACACATCATTATCATAACATAATGCATAACATGTATGAATGCATGGGTGGAATGCATATACATAGGGATGCTTAACTTTTAAAACATACTTTGAAAATGCTTAAACATCATCATCATAACATTTGGGGTCCCTGGCTTGTACCACATACATACATCATAGCGCGCATCCCTAGTAAGTCCGGGGTAGCGAGCCCCGACCTACTAGGGTAAGGACAGCATAGTCGGTAGTCCCCGAACCGAGGCGTTCTCAAGGAGCCCATCCCTGTTGCACAGCTCCGGTAGTGCCAGAACCGTGGACAGCTCCGGTAGTCCAGAACCGGGGCGTTCTTAAGGTGCCCATCCCTTGGACCCATACTTGGGTCCGGTACAAGCCCATTCATAAAGTAAAATACTTTGCATGCTTCATCATTCATAAGACATTCATAGCATACTTATCATGGCATCATTCTTATCATGAACATGATCATAACATACTTGTCGTAACATCATTCTTATCATGCATAACCATGGCATATCATTCATAAACATGGCATATCATTCGTAAACATGACATATCATTCATAACATGGCATATCATTCATAAACATGGCATATCATTCGTAAACATGGCATATCATTCATAACATGACATATCATTCATAAGCATAGCATATCATGTATAACCATGGCATATCATTCATAAACATGGCATATTATTCATAAACATGGCATATCATTCGTAAGCATGGCATATCATTCATAAACATAAATCACATCTTACCATAGGGCCATTGGGACCCTTACTTGGAATAAATCTTAACTCTTATCCTATTAACCCTTATTGGCCGAAACTTATGGAGTCCCAAGGCCATGTGATAATTCACCCAATCACCATCCTTCATCCTTATATCATGGCAACACACATAAACATATGCTTGAAGTTAATGACTCAACCCTAACCCTTGGGTCCTTGGGGTTGGCCGAACCATTTGGGCCTCTAGGGTGCTCCAAAAATTCCCAAAATTTATACTTAACTTCTAAACATCATCATGGAGCATTAAATAACATTATCATGGTTTTTAACATATTTATAGACATTTAAATCATGGTGGCCGAAACCCATAAACATAGGGACCTTGGTTTTGTCCCTTTCATGTTGGCCGAAACCCTAGAGTGTCCTAGGGTACTCCAAAAATTCCCAAAAATTACACTTAACTTCTAAACATCATAAGGGAACATCAAATAACATTATCATGATTTTTAACATATTTCTAGACATTTGAAACATGGTGGCCGAAACCCTTGAACTTAAGGTTCTGGGTTTTGCTTCTTTCATGTTGGCCGAGACCCTAGGGTGTCCTAGGGTACTCCAAAAATCCCCAAAAATTACACTTAACTTTTAAACATCATAAGGGAACATAAAATAATATTATCATGATTTTTATCATATTTCTAGATATTTAAAATATGGTGGCCGAAACCCTTGAACTTAAGGTTCTGGGTTTTGCTTCTTTCATGTTGGCCGAGACCCTAGGGTACTCCAAAAATCCCCAAAAATTACACTTAACTTATAAACATCATAAGTGAACATAAAATATTATTATCATTATTTTTATCATATTTATAGACATTTAAAACATGGTGGCCGAAACCCTTGAACTTAAGGTTCTGGGTTTTGCTTCTTTCATGTTGGCCGAGACCCTAGGGTGTCCTAAGGTACTCCAAAAATCCCAAAAAATTACACTTAACTTCTAAACATCATAAGGGAACATCAAATAACATTATCATGATTTTTAGCATAATTATGGACCTTTAAAACATGCTGCCCGAAACCTTTGAACATAGGAACCTTGATTTTGTTTCCCTTCAACATTAGATCCGAAACTAACCCATATATCATGCCAAAAATCATGGAAATCATAGGTAACTATTATACCACAGGTGAGGGAGTCTTACCTTAGTTTTCTTGATTTTTCGAACCTTGAAAGAGGAGAAGGAAGAGGACTTGGTATCTCTTGACCACAACTAATCCTTGTCACCTTGTAGGGACTTGAGATCTTGAGAGATGAGAC
Source organism: Boesenbergia rotunda (assembly GCA_024364735.1). Taxonomy (NCBI): domain Eukaryota; kingdom Viridiplantae; phylum Streptophyta; class Magnoliopsida; order Zingiberales; family Zingiberaceae; genus Boesenbergia; species Boesenbergia rotunda. Next base: position 67,730 of record JAGFNQ010002990.1, on the reverse strand, counting down.
CTCTTGTGAAGTTTTCTCCAAGGCACTCCTCCCTTTGGTGCTCGGCAAGAATGGGGAATGAAGAGGAGAGGTAATTCACTTGATTGAGAGAATAAGTAACTCCCAAAACTCCTCTCATTATAACCCATCAAGGAGGCAAATGAAGAGCCTCTCCATGACCCTTCACCTCCTTTTACCTCTTAACTATCCTCCACTTCAATTACTCATAAGCATTCCTTGCTAGGTGAGTTGGTTAAGGCTTACATGGTTGTACAAGAGGTCCAAGGTTCAATCCTTGGCTCATGCACCTTTATTTTTATTTTATTTTCATTTCATTTATTTTATTATTTTTATTTCTTAAATTCCGAAAATCCCCCTAAAATCACCCATAATTGTGCCAATATTCCTAAATAAAATTCTTTTATATTTATATTAATTTTACCTAATTTATATTAATTTTACCTAATTAATACCTATTTTTGGAGCCCTTTTAAAGCTCATTAGTACCTAGTTTTTCTCAATTTAAATGAGAAAACATGGATTTCTAGGCCCAATTTTACATAATTATTTCTGGGCCCCTCGGAAAATTATCTAGACATGCTCAATATTTTAAGAAAATATTAAGAGAATTTTTCGGGTCGTTACAT
>JAGFNQ010002990.1:0-65031 GCA_024364735.1 Boesenbergia rotunda | reverse complement strand
CTAGTTACTCTCATGTATTTAAGAGACTTGCACTCTTAACATGATGTACTCTGGCCAGAGATTTTGAGTAACAATCCGACGATAGGCCTGGGTATACATCTCCTCGCAAGGAGTGGTGAATCCTTTGTAGGCTGTTCAAACATCTTCGGGCACTTCGGCTTATACCCAATCATCCTGGGTCCATACCTCCTTGGAGATGCTTGCTTAAGATGTTAAAGTATAAGTCTCCATGACCAAGATGACTTGAACACCGCAAGTCAAAGGAACATCGCACTTAAACCGCATTAAGAACTTCATTGACATATCTATATAGATTACCATATGAAGTCTTACAGCTAGTCACTCCAATGAACTAGTTCCCATAACTAGCATCCATGTTTATCTCCGGACATCCCAATGTCACCAGCCAGTGAGAATCAGCTGATTAGAGAATAACCCATGCTAGTCTCAACAGAATTGATAGTGTCCATTTTTATCTATTCATCGACTAGGGATATTTTCAATACTTCACATTTGCACATTTAGAGATAATCACTAGTTGTGATCCCATCACAAATTCTCTTATGCTGTGAGTTGTATTGCGGACATTCAGTAGATGAGTTTAAGATCCCAATCAAATACACAAGCATGTATACTCAAATAGTGAATTATCATTTATTTAAAATAAATGTTTTACAATCATAAGGCGATTGCCTTAGGGCACTTCTCTCATATCACTAACAGGGCTGCTAGGCACCAAGCGAAGGGCAGCTTGGTACCTCAAGACCTGGCGAAGGACTGCTGGGCAAAAGTCCAACTGGAGGATCCGGTTGGCACCAGGTAAAACTCTCCCGAGAGGAGTAGGTGAGGACGCGTTCCCCTCGAGGGAACATTAGGCGTCGGTTCGACCTAGGGCTCCATTTTGGAGATCCAAAGTCAGAACCAAGACAGCTAAGGCTGTTGTAACTAACTTATTATTTGCTGTTTTGGACTAACCCTGGATGCAGGACCGAAGGACTGTGTTTCTGCAGCTCAGAGAGCCTCAAAGGAGTGAGGCCGTAGCTGAGTAGGGCGCCCCGGATGTGTCGGGCGCCCCAGAGTCAACCCAAAGTCAGCAGAGAGGTAAACGCCCCGACAGCAGCGCAATTGGGGGCGCCCCGCGCGTGTCGGGCGCCCCGCATGTCGGGCGCCCCGCGTGTCTCGGGCGCCCACTGTGCCACGCCACTGAAGGCGGCTACAGCTCACCCTCGCGAAGCCTCGGTGATAAAGTTTGACTGGTCAATCGGGCGCCCCGTGCGCGTCGGGCGCCCCAGTCAAATACAATCCCGAAGATAACGAGATCAGCTTTGACTAGAGCATCGCCGGATCTGCAGCCACGTGGGGGGCGCCCCGAGCATGTCGGGCGCCCCCTGCCCTATATAAAGAGGGCCTCGACCCCAGGTTTAATCAATCAATTGCTTCGACGCTTCTGCGCTCTTCTGCTTCCGCGACACGCTTCAGAAATCTTCCAACTCAAGCTGACGACGTCCTGCTGCTCCGAAACTCTGATCTACACCGGACGTCGGTAACGAAGAGCTCTGTATTTAAAGTTTACTATTCTGTCTTATTGTAAAATCTATTTGTAAACTTTGCGAACTTATAGAATTGCCCGTAGAAAACGGTCAACGACCGTGGGCCTTGGAGTAGGAGTCGACCTAGGCTCCGAACCAAGTAAGACGATCGTGTTAGCGTTGTTTTACTCTATTTTATTCCGCTGTGCACTTGCTCTTTTAAATCCGAACGATTTGCGACATTCACCCCCCCTCTCTCGCAATTCTCGATCCAACAGTTTGTGGCATTGATGGGGCAGGAGCCTCGTCATCTTCATCTTCATCTTCATCTTCATCCTCATCCTCATCCTAAACAACTTCTTTGCCCTTGCCTTTGGCCTCGTAGGCTGGTCTGATCTGAGTAATTTTCCTCTTTTTGTGAAGTGGCTCGGCCTCATTTGACCCTTTGCTTTCCAATTGTTTATGCAGCTTCATGATTCTCTGATCAGCGTGTTGTATGATCCTATCTTGTCCAACTATCATTTTTTTGTGGTGATCATCTTGTTCTTTAAGCTGGGAATCTTTGTCACCAATTATTGAATCCTTTTCAGCAATGATTTCATCTTTTTGTTTAAGCTGGGAATCCTTCTCCGCAATTATTGTTTCCTTCTGAGCAATAATTTGATCCTTGTCAGTGATGGCTGTTGCCTTGTCAATTTTAACATCCTCTAAACTTTTAAGAGCTTTAGTTAATTGTTGCTATAAGGTATCAATTTGTTCTTGCTTTGCTATACATAGATTGCAGGCTTCCATTTCTAAGGCCTGTAGGCTTGCTTCTGCTGCTTGGCTTCCTTCTGTTCCCTGCTGTAATACCTCACAGTGTATCTCAAGTGCTTGAGTTGGAGGAGAGTAGTGAGGTACCAAATCAAGCTCTGACTCAGCCGTAATTAAATCAACAATAATTAAATTTATGGGCACACGGTCTATCATCCTTTTGATACTCTCAACATGAGCTTTAAGTCAAGTCCAGCGAAGTATTCTTGACAATCTATGAGGATGTTCGGGAGCAGCAATACTAATATGTTCACTCACCCATACCTGCAACATGATTATATTCAGTAATTAATATCCATCATAACATATATGAGCAAGTATATCTACTCTAACTTACAACCAAAATATTTGGAAATCCCTTGAGCAAGGGAGCCTTGGCCGTTTGGGTTGAATCACCTACATGTGGTCTATGCCTCAGTGTAACCTCCTTTCCAATGGCTTCCAACTGAGGAGCCATGAAATTGTAGACGATATTGCACCAATTATAGGTTGGTAGGTTGTCAAAATTATCTACACAATCAATTAGTGACAGGGCAGGAATGAAAAGTATGCTGCTAGTACCACAAAATAGAACTGTAGAAAAAAATATAGTATATACAACTGACAGTAGAGCTTGTCATTGGATGTAGACTTCATTATCAGTTTCTCCAAATTCTTGGTAGAACAACTTGACTCTTCAAAATACTGCTTGTAAAGTGGGCTAGATGTCTCGTTCAAATCAAGTTGGACTATCTCTCCATTGGCAGGTAGCCCTAGAATAAGTGATATATCAACCTTTGTGAATTTTAGTTTTTTCCCATGGAATATAAAGCTCTGTTCTTCTTCATCACAATTATCAAACATATTCTGAACCTGATGATGGATCGATTGTGTCCGCTAGAGGGGAGGGTGAATAGCGTTTCTCGAATCTTTCTTGTACCTGCGTTGTTAGTTGCATAGCGGAAACAATAATAACGAAAACAAACAACGCTAACAAATAGAATTTACTTGGTATCCACCCTGGCCGGGTGACTAATCCAAGAATCCGTCGGTGGATCACTCCCTGGATAACCTCCGGCTAGCTCTCGTCGCTCCTTGTGGGTGGAGAAACCTTGTCACAACGCCTTGACACGACCTGAGCACAAAGACTACTGTTTGGCCCTTAACCAAGACCAAACTCGTCAAGAATCTCAGCCACCACGAAGTCCTCTTTAAATAGGGCTCGGGCTGAAACCCTCGCTACCAGTCGACTGCCCCCAGGGCAGTCGACTGGTGCCACTGAAATTCGACCGTTGCACCCCAACGTTCGAATTCTCAGCCAACTCAACAGCCACCTACCAGTCGACTGCCCCCAAGGCAGTCGACTGGTCCCAGGGCTGAGACCTTTCTGTGAGTTCCATCAGTCGACTACCCCTAGGCCAGTCGACTGGTCTACTCACCCACCTAAGGTTACCCTTCCTGAGTACATTCCACTCCGCACTCAAACCCTAGGATTTCCTGAGTACAATCACACTGCACTCGTACCCTCACGACTCGACTGACTCCTCCTCCGCAACCTCGACTGTTGCCTTCGCGCCCTCTTCATCTTCGGCTTCCGTCCCTCGGATGCACGCAAGCCTCCAGCTTGCCTCCATGCTATCCTTCACGCATGCCTCGAAGTCCGTGCCCATCAGCTCATCGTCCCTGCTCTCTAAGGTCCCTTAGGTGCACACAAGCGTCCAGCTTGTCTCCATGCCACCCTTCACCGTACCGAGGCCATCCAGTCAAGTCTATATGTGTAACCTGTACATCCTGCTCACTCAACATATACATATAAGAATACAAGGGTAAACCTAACTTAAACCCTTTGCCCAAACATCAAAATTCATGATCACTACGGATCACATATTGCCTCAATAATCTCCCCCTTTTTGATGTTTGGCAATACGTTTAAGTTAGGAAAACAAGATAGTAGTCAATTGCAAAAACCATGCTAAACAAATGCATATGTAATGCAAAAATGGATCCTATCCCAAGTTATCCCACACCTAACCCTCCAAGTTAGGACTTTTGAACACCTAACCCTCCAAGTTAGGATTTTTCACACCTAGCCCTCCAAGCTAGGACTTTCTCACACCTAGCCCTCCAAGCTAGAACTTTTCACCAAAATGGGCTTTTTAAAGCTTCTCCCAAGCTCACACCTAGCCCTCCAAGCTAGGACTTTTCACCAAAATGGGCTTTTTAATGCTTCTCCCAAGCTCCCCCTATATTGGACTTACAAAGGCTTTTTAAGAACCTCTCTAAGGTTCCCCTTACGCCAAGAATGGAGCAACCATGCTCCCCCTTAATCTCCACTCCCCCTAAACCTAGGGTTTCTAGCAAATGTAAATTTGGTTTCCCAACTTAAACCCAAACTTCTCCCCCTTTGCCATACATCAAACAAACCCCAATAATATCCCAATTAATGGTTCATTTAATCCCTAATGGTCCTAAACACAGTGTATTAAACTCCCATACACTTGTTTCCCATTATTCGGACCCAAGTCAACTGCTGGATACCCACACCAGCCCTGACCAGTCGACTGCCCCTGTTGGCAGTCTACTGATACTTTGATTATCAGTTTTCTGGCCAATTTCAGAATTGCACCAGAAATTTCACAATTCTTCAAAAATTCCTAAATTTCATGGAGAACTTTGTGGTATCTATACCTATTTGGAAAAATACATTTCACCATGTATCTATCACGGTTCCCAAGTTGGACACAAATTTCAAAAATTTCTATGAAAATTAAGGCAGACAAGGAGGCAACCTCCCCCTTAACCTATGTCTTCTCTCAATTTTTATTTTTCTTAAGTGAAGTTCTTCCCAACTTAACACCCTGACACCAAGTTAGGTTCTACCCAACCTAAGAACCAAGTTCTTCCTCCTTGGTCACCATGAAGGATTGCCCCCAAGCAACCTTATTCCTAGTGCCAAAAAGAACTCACCAATACCCAACACAAACCTAAAGATTTGCAAGCACCCTTGCTAGGATATACCCTATCCTAGAAAAATAAGATTTCAAGAGAACCACAAATGTGCTTGTCTTTTGGCACAAACATAATTTCCTAACAGTTTAGCATTTTGTATCAATTTTGACCTCAAATCATGATCCCTTGTGTTTGCCAAATCTAACCATGATTAATCTACACAAGGAATTGTCCTCAATTCTTGTTTTCATTTATCAAGAACTTATCATTCAAAATCACCCATTGAACCTTAATCACTCATTAGTTCGTCTTAAATTCAATGATATCCTTTTACCATCATTTAATTACCATTAAATCATAAGACAATCCATTATTCAAGGAATATAATCAAGGATCTTAATTTAGACATTATGTTCTATCATCCAACAGCCATTTTTCTCTAGCCCTACTAGACAGGGCAGTCGACTGAGAAAACTTATAGAGAATTTCTGGGCTTGAGATCAGTCGACTGCCCCTAGGGTAGTCGATTGATACCTGATTTTCAGGATTTTCAGCCGAATTTTAGAAATCCCTAAATAATTCTACAAATCTCCAAAAATTATGAAATTTCGTGAGGAGATTTGTGGGGCCAATGTCTACTTGGGAAAAATACGTTTCCAAACAAATGTACTCCGAATCCCAAGATTGGCACGAAACTCAACTTATCCTAAAGTGTATCATTGAAACTCATCCCAAAAGTCTGAATTGTGATTCCTCCTCACTATTTCTTCTTATCCTTGATTTAGTTCATTTCTATCATTGAATTACATGATATTCACACACTGAAACCCAATTTTGTCAATTATAACCTCATTTTTATTCTTTTCTCCCTAAAATCCCTTTTAATGTGCCAAAACCTAGGATTAAGATTTACCTAAGTCTTCCAACCCCTTTTTGGCATAATTCACTTAATTTGCTAGGAGAGAAACTTTTGAGATCCATTTACCATGGACCCCAAAGGCTCCTAGAGCTCCCCCTTGAGCTCTGAGCCTTAGCCACCTCCCTAGGTGTCTTAGCCCATACTAGACCACACCGGTGAGCTTCCGATGATTCTTGGCCTACAAAACGAACCCTCTTAACCTTAGACACATTGTCTTTGGTTAAGTCATTCTTTCTCCCTTTGGACGACTCCCTTATCATCCTTGGACTTTCCCTCCTTGCCATAATTGTATGTTATCCCAGTATACTTCTGTTTGTTGGCCTTGGAGGTCTTAGATCGGTATCCCAAACCCGATCTATCATAGTTGGGTTTTAAACTACCCAACACCATATCTAGACACTTTGATCCAACAGTGAATCTTTCTAGGGTATTTTCTAATTTATCAAGCATTGCCCTCAAGGTTTGATTTTCCCTTTCTAGACCTTTAACCTTGGAGTCCATATGCCCGCTTTGGACATTCCTAGAACTACCCATTTTTCTAGGCACATTTCTGCCCTTTTCGGGATTAGTGTCATGATTCTTAGGTCTAGAGGTCTTGGGTCTATCATTATGCATGCTTTTCCTAGGGTGTTGCTCTACCTTGTTAACCCTAGTCCTATCATTATATCTAAAACCAAAATTGTGCACCATTAAGCATTTTTCTTTAAAACTAGCATGCATGGATGGATAATTAACATGATTTTTAGAATGCAAGAAGGAACTTGAAATTGAATTACATTTTGGTTTAAGGTTAGGAGTTACCTTCCTTACCTTTGGAGTTCCTCCTTGATGTGATCTTTGCTTCTTCTTTTCCTCCTTCTCCCATCTTCTCAAATGCTTCATTTTCTTTAATTCTCTTTTTCTAGGGCACTTGGTGTGGTAGTGCCCTAGCTCTCCACACATGAAGCATCGGATTTTCTTTTTCTTTTCTTGGGCTCCTCCATTCCTACAACTCATGTTAGATTTAAAAGAACTTGAAATGAGTTGGGACTTTATCTCCTTTTTACCTATTTGGCACTTATCTTTATAGTGCCCCTTTTTATTGCACCCGAAACATATGATGTGGTCATTGGCTCTTACTTTGGTGGAGGTAGAGGTGGAGGCTAGGTTAACTTCTTCTTCAACCTTAGATGAAGTGGATGCCTCCTCTTGTTCCGGCATTGACGAGGGTCTCTCCTCCCCCTCAATTCTTGAGGTGGTGACCTCCTCCTCTTCTCTAGATGAGGTAGATGACCTCTCACTTTCTTCTTCCACTTCACATAATGAGATGGTCAATTCTTCTCCTTTTTCTTCTTCTTGAACCATTTGACTCATCTCTTTGGGCTCTTGAGATTGTGTAGGTTTCTCATGAATTTTTTCAATTTGCTCCACAATTCATATGCATTTTGATATTTACCTACACAACTCAAAACATTGTTAGGCAAAAGATTAACTAGAATTGTCATTACCTTTTCGTTTGCCTTGGATTGATCTTGTTGTTTTTGATTCCAATATCTAGGCCTAAGCCTCTTTCCATGCTTATCCCTTGGAATCTCGAACGGCTCTTCTAGCGCAATCCTACATGCCCACTCCATTCCGAACCAAGTTTCGATCCTTGCCCTCCAAAAGTTAAAGTCTTGATGATCGTAGGCCGGTGGAGCGTAGATGTCTTCCCCCAACTTATCTTCCATTGTCTTTCTTCCTCTAGCGTATGCTCCCTCGGCGGTTAGTCCGATCAAGAGCGGTCCTTGCTCTGATACCAACTAATGGATCGATTGTGTCCGCTAGAGGGGGGGTGAATAGCGTTTCTCGGATCTTTCTTGTACCTGCGTTGTTAGTTGCACAGCGGAAACAATAATAAAGAAAACAAACAACGCTAGCAAATAGAATTTACTTGGTATCCACCCCGGCCGGGTGACTAATCCAAGAATCCATCGGTGGATCACTCCTCGGATAACCTCCGGCTAGCTCTCGTCGCTCCTTGTGGGTGGAGAAGCCTCGCCATAGCACCTCGCCACCACGAAGTCCTCTTTAAATAGGACTCAGGCTGAAACCCTCGCTACCAGTCGACTGCCCCCAGGGTAGTCGACTGGTGCCATTGAAATTCGACCGTTGCACCCCAACGTTCGAATTCTCAGCCAACTCACTAGCCACCTACCAGTCGACTGCCGCCAGGGCAGTCGACTGGTCCTAAGGCTGAGACCATTCTGTGAGTTCCATCAGTCGACTGCCCCCAGGCCAGTCGACTGGTCTACTCATTGACTGACCCAAAATAGACTGTCACGAATGTGAGTCTCAAATTTAAAATATAAATATGTGCTGGAAACCCTTTTTGCAATCAAAATATGAAAACGTAGTAAAGGGGTCACAGGTCGTATTTTTCCTAGGGACTAGTTGATGTTGTATGATTCGAGCTTGTATTTATGTGTCGTTTATGTTTTTGGGGTTCAAATAAATATTTGGGTTTCGGTTTGCAATCGGAAATGAAATCGCAATGAAAGTAAAGGAACTTAGCTAATAAGCCAAACAAAATGATGGTAATAAACAACTCAACCAATGGAAAACCTAATTAACCAAGGCAACCACACTTGATACAATGAGCTGAATCTTCAACTGTTACTCATGCAGAACACACAATTCTGATTTTTAAGAAAAACCAATGAATATAGAAATGAATTTCCATTCAAAACCGAATCTCCAATTGGTACAACAGGCAGCAATGAATAAAAGGAAATTTGATACACAAAGAGTAAAAGAATCTATGTGCCAAAACAAAAATCTGATTCTAAATAGCAAATCTATCACTGACAGCTGGAATTACACTGATCGGATCAGCTGGAAGGCTAGGCTATTAGTGAATGAATTTGCAAGAATGAATGAAGATTATTCAACCACAGCAAACTGCTCAATAAACTGCACACCAAGTGCAGAAACGAGATGTAGAAAGGCAGAGTTGTGTGCAGAATTTCATAAATCTGGATGCAGAAATTTATGCAGCAACAAAAATTAATTGCTCAAGTTTGCTGTTCGTATAAGATTCAAAAGAACTCATGTTCCATTGATACAGCTTCAGAATTGATACTAAAACTACAACACCGCATGCAATAAGACTGAAATTGTCGAATTTCAGACTGGTAAAATTCAAAATCTGATGCTGAATTTCAGCAACAATTTGAAATGCAGAACCAACAACAAACAAGCTGGAATTGATACACTGATCTACAATTCAGAAAAGCTTAAGAATGACTGATGACTACTTGACACAAATTAAGAAATGCTAAGCTAACAATTGCTGGAAGTAACTGATGTGCAGGAAACAAACATGATACGCACAATGAAGACTTGGCACGCAACAAGGATACGGAAGCAATAAACATAAAATAAACTGAAATTAAATTCGATTTATCACTGAACAAAATGCCTAGCTAATTTACTTGCAGAAAATAAACCTAACTTAAGCAAAACAATTAGAAAATGAAACTAAGCAATCTGATACAAATGCAGTAATGGAACAAAATGCAGAAATGAGATTACAGCTAATAACCGAAGTTAACTAAGCCTCAATCTCTCATCTCAGCTCAAGAAATCCTTGCTGTCACTCAAGGATGAGCCTCGAATTGAGAAGGAAACGATCCATACAAGAAAACTAATCATCTGATACAAGGTTCAGAAATGAAATGGCAGAAATGAAATCTACTGCTAATAACTGAAAATTCGCCAATTAAGCTAAGCCTCAATCCAAATCCTTGCTGTCACTCAAGGATGAGCCTTGAATTGAGGTGGTCACGCCTTCAAACGAAGAAATTGAAGAAACGATGAAGAAAATCGCTAAACTACTGAAGAAAACGAGCTGCGGCGAAGAAGACGCGACAACGCTGAAGGCTGGGAAAATTTCCTTAAGTACATAAGAATGGACGACCCAGATTGATCGAAGGAGATCCAACGGCTGATCTTGCTCTGATTTAATCCAAATTTTGATGATGATGATCTGGGGTCAGGATCTGCCTCGTGGTAGCTCGGATCCTCCAGATGTGCAACGGATGGCCCAGATCAACCTAATCTTTGAATGGACGATCCAGAGCCCTCCGAGCTTGATCCAACGGTTGATTGAGCTCTGATTGGGATGAAACCTTTAGATCTTGATCAGAGTGCTTGATCAACCTTAACCCTAGCTCGGATTGCTTCAGATGGTCCCGGATGGCTTAGATCTAGCCGCTTTTGAATCGGACGGCCCGGATTAATCCAAAGCTTGATAACTCGATCCGGGTCCACTTCCGACTCAAGTTTGACCCAGTATGCCCTAGGTCCATGAACCTTTCATGCCTACAAAAATAGATCAAAAATTTAGTGGCCAAATAATCCAAATATGTGTAAATTTGCAATTAAGTCCAAAATAAAGGTAAGTTCTAAAACCTAGGGTAAAATCATAATTAAGCAAGTAAAACATGGGTCAAACATGGATTTTAGCAACTAAAATAATCAATAAAATGGTACTTATCAACTCCCCCACACAAGCTTGAGCGTCTCGTGAAACTAAGTATGTATCCCTTAGGCTTTCTTAAACATAATTAGAAGCAAATGAAAAGAAATTACCTAAGGTTGTCAATTCTCGAAAATCTAAGCTCTATGGATTAGTATCTTGTCCTTAAATCAACAACTTAGCATTTTCATCCATCATGATTCATTGAGATGAATTTAAATCACTAGCCTTTCAAGGAAAATTTTGGTGGCTCTCTCCTTAAGTTCTAAGTTGATGATGGAAGTGGAGCTCACTCAAACACACATGCTTCTTGCACTACCATAGGCTTGCTTATTATCTAATCTCCACCATTATTCATGATTAGGATCAACATCTATAAAAACAAGTGAAAACATGGAAAATGGTAAGAAATTGAGTTAAAGTCAAGAAAATGGAAAATGGATAAAGTGGGAGACTTGAATGCTCAAGAATGTTTCCAATGAACTCTGCCCTCTTGACAGTCCTCTAGTTCTATAAAAAGTGTGATGGAGTAAACTTTTGCCTTGCCCTTCAAAAATTCAATGAAAAGACCTTTTTAGTTCCTTTGTGCCAATTTTCTACCTTGCTTGCCAACTTTGCTTCCTTCATTCTTCTTTTCTGATTTTTTTCTCTTTTCCTTTCTCTCTAGTAAAGTTGGGATAGTAGTGATGCACGGCTTGGGTTTGGTTGATATTACCTTCACTGATCTCATGGAGCCAAAATTCCAATTTTTGTACCAACTTTGTGTCTCTCTTTTTTTTCTTCTTCAAACTGTTTTCCCCTTTTTTTTCTCTTTTTTTTTCTGAATTCTTCTAGTATGGCACATTCGGGTCAGATTCTTTCATTAAAGAACTTGAGACATCAAACAACAATTGAGGAATTAGACTCTCCACATGTATTCTTCACTAATCAACTATTGCAACTCCCTCTTGATACATTCCCTTCTCTAGTTGACACACTTCTTTAACTTTTCTTATTTCTTCTGTTTCAAGTTCAGCATCCACGGTGGCAGCTTTTCAAGTCGCTGATTTCTCCAACAATTAACATCAAGAGTACTTGCATCAAATGATAGTGGAGAATTTGAATTGTCCACTTGAAAATGGCTAAGTAGGTGAGTTGATCACTGCCATTTTTTTTCTTTGATCTCATCCATTTGCCTTTACTTGAAATCTGCTCACCAAGAAGTTGACTTCAGGGAAAACATCCTGCAAACTTCTATTAATAATTCAGTAGTGCATTGCAAAAAGAAAAACCAAATTCAGTTTTGACTTGATACAAAACTTGTGACTAAACTGCTTGTATGAAAATTTCTGCACTTAAACTCAGATTTGTTCCAGCTACAATTCAGCTCCCATTCTCAACCTTTCAGCCTTCAATTCAGACTTTAACATGATGTTCCCGATCTGCATTTCTGTTTGATACAATCTGATATAGATTTCAGCTGCAATCAGCTGCAAATTCAGCATCCTTGCAAGTGGAGTTCTTGTGGGCACAGATTTTTCTACATTGATCTCATATTTTCTGATTTTGGCTCAAATTCTACACAGATTCTCTACCTTGATCAGATCTGGTCAGCTTACAATTCAGAATCACAAATCTGGCATCAAATGATATTGGATAATGCTCTTCTTCCTTGGGAGTTTACTGATCCACATCCATTTCCTACCCACAATAGCAGATTTTTTTTTTCTTTTGGGCACAACTTCTTTTCTCTACTTTTTTTTTTCTGTGCCATTTGTTTCCATTTCAAATTTTTAACCGAATTCAACTTGAGGTTCAACTTCCTTGGATCTTCAAATGATGATCAAGAATCTTCAATTGCTTTCAATCTTTGACCACTTCTTCTTACTAATTTTTGACTTCAACTCACTCAAACTCATTCTTGGCACCCTAAAAATTTTTTTTCGACATGAAGTGCATCCTTGATACCAAATCTTTCCAAAACACTAGTCACTCCCCCACACTTAAATCTTTGTCCGTCTCGGGCAAAATAGCATTAAGAAACACCCCAAGCAAACAAATCCATAGAAAAATGGGGTTAAGAGTAGGAATAAGTAAAGAAAAATGGAATGAACATGATTTTTGCCAAAATTGATGTGGAAAGGTAAACAAATGGATTAGCCTCTATAGATGTGATCCAATCATTGAAATATGGTTTTGAAAGAACCTAAGCAAGTTCTAGAGTGCAATAACATATGTGGTCACAAATATAAGGCTAATTCTCACTCGGTAAAAATAATTCATCTCAAATCCTCAATTAAGAATCTAAAGAAAAGTAGTACTCAAGCATCCAAGATTTCATCCATGAGCTCAAACCCTAAGTTTTAACAACCAAATTTAATTTATTTTCAAAGATTCTAAAATGCATGAGATAACCTAGAGGGATACATTTATTCCTAGTCATGCAAGAAAAGTGCAAAAGAAATAACAGGTATTTACAAGACTCCTATCATTCTACTCTACTCATACTTATTAGAAGGATCAATTAAAGTGAAACATGCAATAAAAGAAAATACAAGAAGAACAAACTCCCCTTTATTCTGGTGGACGGAGTCTATCCAGAAGTAGCCTCCATCGTGGTAGTGGAGGACTGTAGGTGGCTGAGAGAATTAGGACTCCCCCACACTTGAACTTTACAAAAATTTGCTTCGGTGGCCGCAGGCGATTCAGGTACAAAACCCATGTAAGAGGTGGAGTGCTTCGAATTACAGTACAATCAACTTCTCCTTCTTGATTCTTTTTGAAAGATTTTCCAGGAGGCTGGAGTCTGTTCAGATGGAGCACCCACTCCAGAAGTCTTCTAGACCCTGCAAAACAATGTAATACCTCTCTCAAGCGTTCAGGGTAAGAAAGAAATAAAATAATTTCAGTCTCTGCATTAAATGTATCCAAAACTGCATCACATCCAATTAAATCAATTCTTGGTGCCTCAATAAATTTTTCACAATTATTTTCTACAAAATTTGCATCCAGGAACTCATCACAAACTAAGAAATCAATTTTTGGCACTTCAATAGAAATTTCACAATTATTTTCTATCAAGGATGTATCAAGCAATGTGTCACAGCCAATAAAATCAATCTCAGATACCTCCATAAGTTTTTCACATTCAATCTCAGCATAAGATATAGCAAGAGATTCATCGCAATAAATAACATCAATTTCAGACACTTTTAAAATTTTTTCACAATCCATATCCACAAAAGAGGTATCAAGTGACTCATCATAACAAACAACATCAATTATAGGTGCCTCTAAAATTTTTCGCAATCCATATCTACAAGAGATGTATCAATAATGCATTACGACAATGAAATCAATTTTTGGTACCTCTATTGGATTTGCACAACAATTTCTACACAAGGTATATCAATAAATTCATCATAACCAATAAAGTCAACACTAGGTACCTCGCTGCATTTTTTTGAACAAAGAGGAGAAATACTTACCTGAGCGTGCTGAAAAATACCTGGAGGTTCTACAAAAGTAGATGTATCCATGACTTCCTCCTGATCTAGTACATGCTCCTCTTCAGCCTCAAGCTCTGGTGGACACTTAACTAAATCAGGTGATCCTTGGGTTCTTGCTTCCACCATGCAAGTCCCTACACTTTCTGGTTCATCTTCTGAATCTTGTGGTGGTCCCTAGGGCTTAGTGCAATCCCCTACACCTATGGAATCTTCTCCTAAACATGCTTCTCCTGTAATATCTGCAACAACAACATTAGAAAAATTAGGACCATCAATAATACTATCATCACAAAATAAAAGATGAGAATGGTCCTGTGGAGCTTCAGTTTCTTCCTCTGGAGCTGAAAAATTTGGAAATGAATTTTGAATAGGAATCTCTGGAGGGATGCATGATGTAGGTGCCCTAATTTTAATGATTTCTTCTTCTTCTTCCACCAAAATTCTAAGATCACTTGAAGAAGGACTTGTCCATGCACTAGGGTCACCTTGAACTGATAAAAATCCAACTCCGGGGCCTCAGAATTAAAGTAGCTGAGAAGATAATTGTTCTGATCTTGGGCTTTTACTGTTCAATGATCTAGCAGTTGAGCCATTTGTTTCTGATTTGGTGTTTTGAAACTTCTTTGTTGAAATTTTCCCTCCAACCTTTGTTGTTGAGTCCATCCTCAAGCCTCTTGTTAGTCTTGAAATGTAACATAAGGCTGCTGAAGACCAAGAGTAGACTGTGTATTCTGAAATGGAGACTGTGGGGGCTGATCAAATGGTTGAATAGACTGATTAAACTGCTGAAAATTTGGTTCACAACTTGGTGGAGATGGTTGAGAATTGTAGCCCTGGAAATCTTGGATCTGAGGTTGAAATTGTGGTGGTGAACACTGAAATTGAGTGGGCTGGAAATTCTGGTTTTGAAACTGAAAATTTGGATCGTATGGCTGTGAATATTGAAGAGGTTGTTGAAAATTGTGTATAGGTTGAAATTCTTGCTGCCATGGCTGAGGTTGAGGCTGAAATTGATTATTTCCATGCTGAAGACTTAAATAAGGCTGCTGGAAATTTTTGTTAAAATGCTGAAATTCTTGGTTTGGTTGAACTTGAGAGAAGGGTGGTTGCTGAAAATTCTAATTATCTAAACACCCTTGCTGAATTCCTTGAAAAAGTGATTTATCTTGTTGATAAGGTGGCTGAAAGTTGGGCTGAAATTGCTGAATTGGTTGCTCAAAACCCTGGCATTTGTGGCTGCCCATTCTGATGTGGTGGCTGGAAATTTGGTTGATTTTGCTGAAAATTTTGGAAAGGCTGAAAAAACTGATTTGGTTGCTGAAATTGCTGGAAAGGCGGAAATTGTGGCTGCCCTTGGTGAGATTGGGGCTGAGGTGGCTGAAATGTAGGCTGGATCGGCGGCTGGTAAGTAGATGAATTAGCTTTATATTTTTGTTGGTATTCCAACACCTTACACCAACATTTCAACTCCATCAATGCCTCTTTTATCTCTTTACAGAACACTGGTGAAAATAGTTTGATCTTGCAGCCCTGTCACAAATCAAACAAGAAAAATGGCAACAACCATATACAAAAGTTAAAGCATAAGAAAATAGAATCAAATGATATGCCCCTAAGTACACAAGCAAAATTCTCACAAATCAACTAGTTGCTTCCCCGGCAACGGCGCCAAAAATTTGATGACCCTCAAATAGACTGTCACGAATGTGGGTCCTCCAAATTTAGATATGTATAAAAAAATGCTGGAAACCCTTTTTGCAATCAAAATATGAAAATGTAGTAAAGGGGCCACATGTTGTATTTTTCCTGGGGACTAGTTGACGTTGTGTGATTCGAGCTTGAATTTATGTGTCGTTTATGTTTTTGGGTTTCAAATAAAATCTGGGTTTTGTTTTCAATTCAGGAATGAAATGGCAATGAAAATGAAGGAAACCAAACTAATGAACCAAACAATGTGATGGCAAGTAATAACTCGACCAATGGAAACCGAATTAACCAAGGCAACCACACTTGATACAATGGGTTGAATCTTCAACTGTTACTCATGCAGAATACACAATTCTGATTTTCAAGAAAAACCAATGAATATAGAAATGAATTTCCATTCAAAACCGAATCTCTAATTGGTACAACAGGCAGCAATGAATAAAAGGAAATTTGATACACAAAGAGTAAAAGAATCTATGTGCCAAAACAGAAATCTGATTCTAAATAGCAAATCTATCACTGACAGCTGGAATTACACTGATCGGATCAGCTGGAAGGCTAGGCTATTAGTGAATGAACTTGCAAGAATGAATGAAGATTATTCAACCACAGCAAACTGCTCAATAAACTGCACACCAAGTGCAGAAACGAGATGCAGAAAGGCAGAGTTGTGTGCAGAATTTCATAAATCTGGATGCAGAAATTTATGCAGCAACAAAAATTAATTGCTCAAGTCTGTTGTTCGTATAAGATTCAAAAGAACTCATGTTCCATTGATACAGCTTCAGAATTGATACTAAAACTACAACACCGCATGCAATAAGATTGATATTGCCGAATTTCAGACAGGTAAAATTCAGAATCTGATGCTGAATTTCAGCAACAATTTGAAATGCAGAACCAACAACAAACAAGCTGGAATTGATACACTGATCTACAATTCAGAAAAGCTTAAGAATGACTGATGACTACTTGACACAAATTAAGAAATGCTAAGCTAACAATTGCTGGAAGTAACTGATGTGCAGGAAACAAACATGATACGCACAATGAAGACTTGGCACGCAACAAGGATACGGAAGCAATAAACATAAAATAAACTGAAATTAAATTCGATTTATCACTGAACAAAATGCCTAGCTAATTTACTTGCAGAAAATAAACCTAACTTAAGCAAAACAATTAGAAAACGAAACTAAGCAATCTGATACGAATGCAGTAATGGAACAAAATGCAGAAATGAGATTACAGCTAATAACCGAAGTTAACTAAGCCTCAATCTCTCATCTCAGCTCAAGAAATCCTTGCTGTCACTCAAGGATGAGCCTCGAATTGAGAAGGAAACGATCCATACAAGAAAACTAATCATCTGATACAAGGATCAGAAATGAAATGGCAGAAATGAAATATACTGCTAATAACTGAAAATTCGCCAATTAAGCTAAGCCTCAATCCAAATCCTTGCTGTCACTCAAGGATGAGCCTCGAATTGAGGTGGTCACGCCTTCAAACGAAGAAATTGAAGAAACGATGAAGAAAATCGCTAAACTACTGATGAAAATGAGCTGCGGCGAAGAAGACGCGACAACGTTGAAGGATGGGAAAATTTCCTTAAGTACATAAGAATGGGCGGCCTAGATTGATCGAAGGAGATCCAACGGCTGATCTTGCTCTGATTTATTACAAACTTTGATGATGATGATCTGGGGTCAGGATCTGCCTCGTGGTAGCTCGGATCCTCCAGATGTGCAACGGATGATCCAGATCAACCTAATCTTTGAATGGACGATCCAGAGCCCTCCGAGCTTGATCCAACGGTTGATTGAGCTCTGATTGGGATGAAACCTTTAGATCTTGATCAGAGTGCTTGATCAACCTTAACCCTAGCTCGGATTGCTTCAGATGGTCCCGGATGGCTTAGATCTAGCCGCTTTTGAATCGGACGGCCCGGATTAATCCAAACTTGATAACTCGATCCGGGTCCACTTCCGACTCAAGTTTGACCCAGTATGCCCTAGGTCCATGAACCTTTCATGCCTACAAAAATAGATCAAAAATTTAGTGGCCAAATAATTTAAATATGTGTAAATTTGCAATTAAGTCCAAAATAAAGGTAAGTTCTAAAACCTAGGGTAAAATCACAATTAAGCAAGTAAAACATGGGTCAAACATGGATTTTAGCAACTAAAATAATCAATAAAATGGTACTTATCACTCACCCACCTAAGGTTACCCTTCTTGAGTACATTCCACTCCACACTCAAACCCTAGGATTTTCCGAGTACAATCACACTGCACTCGTACCCTCACGACTCGACTGACTCCTCCTCCGCAGCCTCGACTGTTGCCTTCACACCCTCTTCATCTTCGACTCCCATCCCTCGGATGCACGCAAGCCTCCAGCTTGCCTCCATGCCATCCTTCACGCATGCCTCGAAGTCCGCACCCATCAGCTCATCGTCCCTGCTCTCTGAGGTCCCTCAGGTGCACACAAGCCTCCAGCTTATCTCCATGCCACCCTTCACCGTACCGAGGCAGTCCAGTCAAGTCCATATGTGTAACCTGTACATCCTGTACACTCAACATACACATATAAGAACACAAGGGTAAACCTAACTTAAACCCTTTGCCCAAACATCAAAATGTTAGGATCGTTTGTCCGTACGCTAGAGGGGGTGAATAGCGTTTCGCCAAATTCTTGTTCCTACACGGTTAGTTTGCACAGCGAAAATAATAGTAAAACAATAATAAAATCACTAACCAATGCTAACATGACTATTTTAGTTGGTATCCACCCTGGTCGGGTGACTAATCCAACAATCCGTCGGTGGATCAAACCCCGGATAACCTCCGGCTAGAACTCGTCGCTCCTTGTGGGTGGAGAAACCTCGCCAGAACACCAAGGACACTTCCTGAGTATACAAGACTACTAACTTGCCCTATCCAAGCAAGTTTCGTCAAGAAACTCAGCCACCACGAAGTCCTCTTTAAATAGGACTCGGGGCTGATTTCTCGCTACCAGTCGACTACTCCCAGGGCAGTCGACTGGTGCCAGCTAAATTTGATCGTTGCAACCCCCAACGTTCGAATTTCAGCCAACTCACCAGCCGCTACCAGTCGACTGCCCCAAGGGCAGTCGACTGGCCCCAAGGGCAGTCGACTGGCCCCAGGCCAGAACCCTTCTGTGAGTTTTATCAGTCGACTGCCCTACTCACTTACCTAGGGTTTTCCTTCCCGAGTACATTCCCACAGCACTCGTACCCTCACGACTCGACTGACTCCTCCACAGCAGCCTCGACTGTTGCCTTCGCGCCCTCTTCATCTTCGGCCCTCGTCCCTCGGATGCGCATGCAAGCCTCCAGCTTGCCTCCATGCCACCCTTCACGTACGCCTCGAAGTCCGCGTCCATCAGCTCATCGTCCCTGCACTCCATGGTCCCTCAGATGCGCACGCCAGCCTCCAGCTGGCCTCCATGCCATCTTTCATCGTACTGAGGCTGTCCAGTCAGGTCCATATGCGTAACCTGTACAACCTGCACACTCAACATACGTATATCAAATACAAGGGTAAACCTAACTTAAACCCTTTGCCCAAACATCAAAACCCATGGTCACTCCGGACCATCTTATGGCCGATTGCTCCAACAATCTCCCCCTTTTTGATGTTTGGCAATCCGTTTAAGTTACGAAAGCAAGATAGTAGTAAATAGCAAAAACCATGCTAAATGAATGCATATGCAATGCATAGCTGGATCTTATCCTAAGGCATCCCACACTTAACTCTCCAAGTTAGGAATTTTACACCTAGCCCTCCAAGCTAGGATTTTCACCACCTAACCCTCCAAGTTAGGATTTTCCAACACCTAGCCCTCCAAGCTAGGATTTTCCAACACCTAGCCCTCCAAGCTAGGACTTTTCCCACCTAACCCTCCATGTTAGGATTTTCTACCAAACCGGACTTTTTAAAGCTTCTCCCAAGCTTCCCTTTACACTGGACTTACAATGGCTTTTTAAGAACCTCTCCAAAGATCCCCTTACGCCAAGAAGGGAGCAGCCATGCTCCCCCTAAACCTAGGGTTTCTTTCTAGCAAAGGTATTGGTTTCCCACTTAAATACAATAGTTCTCCCCCTTTGCCATACATCAAAAAGAACCCAATAATTGGTTCTTTAAATTCCCAATGACCCTAAACACAGTATACTAGACCCCCATATACTTGTTCCTTGTCATTTGGACCCCAAACCAGCTGCTGATACCCAAATCAGCCTCTGGCAGTCGACTGCCCAAATGGGCAGTCGACTGATACTCTGATTTCAGTCTTTTCTGGTCATTTTCAGAAATACGTCGAAAATTCCATAAATCTCCAAAAATTTCCAAATTTCGTGGAGAACTTTGTGGTACCTATACCTACTTGGAAAAATACATCTACCCATGTATCTATCACTATTCCCAAGTTTGACACAAAATCCAAAAATTTCAAAATGAAGATCAAGGCAACTAGGAGGCAACCTCCCCCTTTACCCATGCCTTCTCCCAATTTTTATTTTTCCTAGGTCAAGTTCTACCCAACTTAACCTCCTAGACACCACGTTGAGTCATACACAACCCAACACCCGAGTTCTTCCCCCTTTGACACTCTTATAGCATTGCCCGAGGTAATCTTTCCTTAAGTGCCAAAAAGAACTCAACAAAAGTCTAAAAACTCTAAAGTTTGCAAGCACACTTGCTAGGATATACCCTATCCTAGAAAAATATGATATCATGGAAATATCAAGTGTGCTTGACTTTTGGTACACATCTAAGTTTCTTAAGGATTTTGCATTAAGTATCAACTTTCAAATTCGTTTCTAGTTCCATGTGTTTGTCAAATCTACCCATCATAATTCGACACATGGAATTGTCCTCAATGTTCCCTGTTTAACCTCTAAATCTTAGATACCTAGGGAACCTTATCAATCCTTCTTGATTTCCATAAAATCCAATAAATTCTTATCAAATCATGGGATAACACTTTATTCAAGGACTATGAAGTCATAACCAAGAGTTTTAACCTTACATCATATCTCATAACAATCTTGTAACTTCTCATTGTCGAAACTCTCCTTTTTATGCCTACTCTCATGTACCAGTCGACTAGGGCAGTCGACTCCCAAAACTCACAGAATGTTTCTGGGCTTGAGACCAGTCGACTGCCACCAGGGCAGTCGATTGATACTTGAATTTCAAGTTTTTCAGTTCGACTTTCAGAAATGTCCTAAAAATTCTACAAATCTCCAAAAATTCTGAAATTTTGTGGGGAGATTTGTGAAGCCAATATCTACTTGGAAAAAATATGTTTCCAAATAAATGTACTCCAAATCTCAAGATTGGCACGAAATCTTTCTTCTTCTAAAAAGTATCAAATGAGCTCATCCTAAAAGTGTTAATTCTCACTTCTCTTCAATACATCCTCTTCTCCTTGATCACAACTCATTTATATCATTGAATTATATGGTGTTCCACCATTTTATCTTTTTCCCCCTAAATTCTCCTTTTAATGTGTCAAAAATCTAGGATTAAGACTTACCTAAGTCTTTCAACCCTTTTTGGCACATTTCATCTAATTTCTTAAGGGAGAAACTTTTGAGATCCATTTACCATGGACCCCAAAGGCTCTTATAGCTCCCCCTTGAGCTCTTAGCCTTAGCCACCTCCCTAGGTGACTCCATCCACACTAGGCCACACTGGTGTGCCACCGGTGACTCTTATCCTATAAAATTGACCTTTTTAACCTTTGACACCTTGTCCTTGGTTAGGTCACTCTTTTTACCCTTGGATGGCATCCCCTTTCCATCCTTAGACTTTCCCTCCTTACTAAGATTGTATGCCTTCCCAGCATACTTCTTTCCATTGCCCTTGGAGGTCTTGGATTGATAGCCCAAACCCGACCTATCATAGTTGGGTTTTATGCTACCCAACACCATGTCTAGACCTTTAGATCCAATCTTGAATCATTCTAAGGTCTTCTCTAAAGTATCAAGCCTTGCCCTTAAGGCTTGATTTTCCCTTTTTAGCCCTCTAACCTTGGATTCCATATGTCCACTTTAGACATTCCTAAACCTATTCATTTTCTTAGGCATTTGTCTCCCCTTCTTGGGGTCAATGCCTTGATCCTTAGGTACCCAAGTCTTAGATCTATCATGATGCATGTTTTTCTTAAGGTTATGATCTACCTTGTTACCCTTAGTCCTATCATTGTACTTAAATTCATGATTATGCACAAGTAAACAATTCTCATGAGTTCTAGCATGCATGGGTGGGTAATTAACATGATTCTTGAAATGTAAAGAAGAACTTGAAATCGAATTTCTTTTTAAACTAGGGTTAGAGGGTACCTCCCTTACCCTAGTAGTCCTTCCTTGTTGTGAGCTTCTTCTCTTCCTTCTTTCTTCTTTTTCCCATCTTCTTAGATTTCCCATCTTCTTTAGCTCGCCTTTTCTAGGGCATTTAGTGTGATAATGCCCTAGTTCTCCACATGTGAAGCATCGAATCTTCTTCCTTTTAGCTTGAGCTTCACCAATTCTACAACCCACATTAGGTTTAAAGGAATTTACAATGGGTTTAGGGTGTACCTCCTTTTTCTTACCTAGTGGGCACTTATCCTTGTAGTGCCCCTTTTCATTGCACCCAAAGCATACAATGTGATCTTTAGTCCTCGCTTTGGTGGAGGTTGAGGCTTGGTTGACTTCCTCTTCACCCTTGGATGAAGTGGAGACTTCCTCTTGATCATGTGTAGGTGAGGGTCTCTCCTCCCCCTCAATCTTTGAGGTGGTGACCTCCTCCTCTTCTCTAGATGAAGTGGATGACCTCTCACTTTCTTCTTCACTTGAGGATGTGGACACTTCTTCCTCCTCTTGAGTTATTGAGCTCACTTCCTCGGGTTCATCTACTCCTTGAGTTTGTGTAGGGTTCTTGTGATATTCCACCAACTTGGTCCATAATTCGTGTGCATTTTTATAATCCCCTACAATACTCAAAACATTGTTAGGCAAAACATCAATTAATACAACTATTACATTCTTGTTTGCCCTAGAGTAGTCTTGTTGCTCTTGAGTCCAATATATAGGACGAAGCTTCTTTCCATGCTTGTCCTTTGGAACTTCGAAGGGCTCTTCTAGCATGACCATGCACTCTCACTGCATGCTAAGCCAATTCTTCATCCTCGCCCGCCAATAGTCGAAATCCTCATTGTCGTGGGGCGGTGGGGTGTAGATGTTGTCCCCCAACTTAGCTTCCATTGTTTCTTCTCCTCTAGCGTGTGCTCCCTCGGCGGTTAGTCCGATCAAGAGCAGTCCTTGCTCTGATACCAATTGTTAGGATCGTTTGTCCGTACGCTAGAGGGGGGTGAATAGAGTTTCGCCGAATTCTTGTTCCTACACGGTTAGTTTGAACAGCGGAAATAATAGTAAAACAATAATAAAATCACTAACCAATGCTAACACGGCTATTTTAGTTGGTATCCACCCCGATCGGGTGACTAATCCAACAATCCGTCGGTGGATCAAACCCCAGATAACCTCCCGCTAGAACTCGTCGCTCCTTGTGGGTGGAGAAACCTCGCCACAACTCCAAGGACACTTCCTGAGTATACAAGACTACTAACTTGCCCTATCCAAGCAAGTTTCGTCAAGCAACTCAGCCACCACGAAGTCCTCTTTAAATAGGACTCGAGGCTGATTTCTCGCTACCAGTCGACTGCTCCCAGGGCAGTCGACTGGTGCCAGCTAAATTCGACCGTTGCAACCCCCAATGTTCGAATTTCAGCCAACTCACCAGCCGCTACCAGTCGACTGCCCCAAGGGCAGTCGACTGGCCCCAGGCCAGAACCCTTCTGTGAGTTTTATCAGTCGGCTGCCCCAAGGGCAGTCGACTGCCCTACTCACTTACCTAGGGTTTTCCTTCCCGAGTACATTACCACAGCACTCGTACCCTCACGACTCGACTGACTCCTCCACAACAGCCTCGACTGTTGCCTTCGTGCCCTCTTCATCTTCGGCCCTCGTCCCTCAGATGCGCACGCAAGCCTCCAGCTTGCCTCCATGCCACCCTTCACATATGCCTCGAAGTCCGCGTCCATCAGCTCATCGTCCCTGCACTCCATGGTCCCTCAGATGTGCACGCCAGCCTCCAGCTGGCCTCCATGCCATCCTTCACCGTATTGAGGCCGTCCAGTCAGGTCCATATGCATAACCTGTACAACTTGCACACTCAACATACGTATATCAAATACAAGGGTAAACCTAACTTAAACCCTTTGCCCAAACATCAAAACCCATGGTCACTCCGGACCATCTTAGGGCCGATTACTCCAACACAAAACTCATGATCACTCCGGATCACAGATTGCCTCAACACCTGAGGTCTTACACATGAACTATTAGGGAGGTCGAGGACCCATGAAAATGGTGTATCTCGAAGCAATTGTTCTTGTGCTAGTGTGGGTGGAATTGAACCAATAAAATTTTGGAAATGACAAAGACTACTTTTCCAGTTCATTCGTTTAGTTCGACCTCTGTTGACAAAACTTGTATAGTCGCTACACAATTTCCTTTTTCCTTGTGTCAACTATTTTTTTTGACTTCCACCAGGGCCTTGCTGATTCTTCGATTTTTTGGAACCTGGTTGCTTTGAAGATTATCTTTTTGGATCCATCCCGATCTTTGCTGTTGGGACCGGGTGCATGTTGACAAGGATACGGGTTCGTAAATTTTAAAATATTTACGTGCAGCGGAAGAATTAGCATAAATAATTCTTAAATTATTTTAACCACGTATCTAGCATGCGACCTTATGATGTGTGGACATGATCATAAATTAAAATTTTGCGAAAAGTAAACTAATTTACTTAGTACCTCGCGTAACTCGAAGTAAGGGACGAGATCCAACCGTAGCGTCCCTTGGAAGCTCCGCCTCTATTCGCGTCCACGCCGAGTTCTCTTCGGGATGACTTCGCAAAGCCACAAGTTTTGTGCCGACGAGAACTACTAGATTCTCCAAAGACACAACTAGAAAAACAAGAGAGAAAGATGGAAACTAACCACCAAGTAACGGAATCAAAATTCCGGGAAGGAAGAAGTTGCGACCCGCTTCTTCTTCTTCTTCTTTGGCACCTACTTGGTGGAGATGACTCTCGGCAACCCTAGGGTGCGCCGGCCCTAGGAGGGGTGTGCGCCGGCCCTAGGATGAGGAAGGGGGGGGGGGCGCCGGCCCTAGGAGGAGGAGAGAAGGAGAGGGAGAGAATAAGAGAGGGAGAAAGCTACTAAATCTCTTGATTAATTGTTAGATTTCAAGGCTTGCCTTTGGTTCCTTTATATAGTAGCCTCTCCATTGCCAAGTCTCCCTTTTAACGGAATTAACGGAATAAATTTTCATAAGAAATTTATCTTATAAATATTCTTATGAATTATTCCGTTATGCCTAGTTTTATTATAACTAACTTTATAATAAAACAAATACATCTCTCTTTTTAATTATGGAATAAAATTTGTATAAATTTTTCTTATCATGGAAAAATCAATTCATAATTAATTTTATAAATTAAAATTAAATCAATTCATGGTTCATTTTAATTTCTAGAAAAAGAATAAATTTCTATAATTTTCTTTATATAAATTTCTTTATATAAATCTCTTTATATAAATTAATTTATTTATCCATAATTTTATATAATAAATCGCGCTTGATTTATTTTATAATTTAAACCAAATAAATTGGTTTCCCTCCATGTTGTGGCCGGCCAAACCAAAGAGGGTGGGCACCCTCTTTGGCCGGCCACACCAAGCCAATCCCTCGCGAATTAAACTCATTTAATTCGCCCAATAAGCCTTCAAAAGACTTAGCCATTTTAAGCTTCCGTTGCGTCTCTGATAAATTCAGATTCGTCTTATTTCTCTTGATCGGAAAATCCAATTTTCAACTCATTTTAAATCCCTCGGATTACTCGTAGTGCGTGTGACTACATAGGCTTTCGATTTATGTTGGCCGTCTATAATCACCCAATTATAGAACGATCATGAGTGGCACCTAGTAGTACATCATGACCCCTAATTAATCGAAAGATCAACGGTTGACCTCAGAAGTAATTCTGAAACCCTTCAGCAGCTCTAATGAATTGTGCCCCATTCCCTTCACCATCTTATACCCACTTGGTTCAGGACATGGTCTGTGTGTGTCAGTCCCCACTAGGCTGACTACGTCACACCTAGCCCAAGTAGTGTTTTTCTCATCCTTTGGATTTCTAATTACTCTCATGTATTTAAGAGACTCATACTCTAAACATGACATGCTCTGGCCAGAGGCTTTGAGTAACAATCCGACGATAGGCTTGGGTATACATCTCCTCGCAAGGAGTGGTGAATTCTTTGTAGGCTGTTCAAACATCTTCGGGCACTTCGGCTTATACCCAACCATCCTGGGTCCACACCTCCTTGGAGATGCTTGCTTAAGATGTTAAAGTATAAGTCTCCATGACCAAGATGACTTGTGTTGGGACCGGGTGCATGTCGACAAGGATACGAGTTCGTAAAATTTAAAATTTTTACGTGCAACGGAAGAGTTTGCATAAAATAATTTCCTAAATTATTTTAACTTCGTATCTAGCATGCAACCTTATAGTGTATCGACATAATCATAAATTAAAAGTTTGCGAAAAAGTAAACTAATTTACTTTTGTACCTTGCGTAACTCGAAGAAAGGGACGAGATCCAACCGTAGCGTCCCTTGGAAGCTTCGCCTCTATTCGCGTCCACGCCGAGTTCTCTTCGGGATGACTTCGCAAAGTCACGAGTTTTGTGCCGATGAGAACTACTAGATTCTCGGAAGGCACAACTAGAAGGATAAGAGAAAATAATGAAAAACTAACCAACGAAGTAACGGAATCAAATTCCGGGAAGAGAGGAATCGCTATCCGCTTCTTCTTCTTCGCGTTCGGGTTCTCCTTCTTCTTCTTGAAGCTCACGCCAACCTCAACTAAGGGAGGAGTTGAGCTGGCCCTAAGTCACCAAGTGGGCGCCGGCCCTAGGCTCCAAGTGGGCGCCGGCCCTAGGCAAGAGAGGGAGAGGGAGAAGAGAAGAGAAGAGATTAAGAGAGAGAGGGAGAGCTCTATGATTCAATTACTTGAATTGGAATTAAGGGCTAGCCTTTGGTTCCTTTATATAGTAGCAACTCCTTTGCTAAGTCTCCCTCTAAACCGAATTAACGGAATTAACGGAATTAGTTATAAGAAATTTATCTTATAAATTTTCTTATTGCTTATTCCGTTTAAGCCTAGTTTTATTATAACCATTTATAATAAAACAAATTAGTTATCATAAGAAATTTATTCTATAAATTTTCTTATGAATTTTATTATAACTAACTTTATAATAAAACTAATTATTTATCATAAGAAATTTATCCTATAAATTCTTATGAATTAATTCCGTTTAAACCAAGTCTTTATTATAAACTAATTTATAATAAAAACTAATTCTTCTTCTCTTTAAATTATGGAATAAATTTTATAAGAAATTTATAAACTTTCTTATTATGGAAAAATCAATTCATAATTGATTTTATAAAATTAAAATAAACCCAATTCATGGATTATTTTAATCTTCCATAAAAGAATAAATTTCTATAAATTTATTTATATAAATTTCTTTATACAAATTTATTTATCCATAATTCATAAAATAAATCGTGCTTGATTTATCTTATTAATTAAACCAAATAAATTGATTTAATTCCCTTTAATGGCCGGCCACCACAAGGAGGGTTAATACCCTCTTTGGCCAGCCAAAACCGACCCGAACCGATCGCGAATTAAACTCATTTAATTTGCCCAAAAAGCTTTCAAAAGACTTAGCCATTTTTAGCTTCCATTGCGCCTCTGACTAACTCAGATTCGACTTATTTCTCTTGATCGGAAAATCCAATTTTCAACTCGTTTTAAATCCCTCGGATTACTCGTAGTGCGTGTGACTAAATAGGCTTTCGATTTATGTTGGTCGTCTATAATCAACTAATTATAGAACGATCATGAGTGACACCTAGTAGTACATCATGATCCCCAATTAATCGAAAGATCAACGGTTTGATCTCAGAAGAAATTATTCTGAAACCCTTCAGCAGCTCTAATGAATCGTGCCCCATTTCCTTCACCACCTTATACCCACTTGGTTCAGGACACGGTCAATGGTGTCAGTCCCCACTAGGCTGACTACGTCACACCTAGCCCAAGTAATGTCTTACTCGTCCTTTGGATTTCTAATTACTCTCATGTATTTTAGAGACTTTCACTCTAAACATGATATGCTCTGGCCAGAGGCTTTGAGTAACAATCCGACGATAGGCTTGGGTATACATCTCCTCGCAAGGAGTGGTGAATCCTTTGTAGGTTGTTCAAACATCTTCGGGCACTTCGGCTTATACCCGATCATCCTGGGTCCACACCTCCTTGGAGATGCTTGCTTAAGATGTCAAAGTATAAGTCTCCATGACCAAGATGACTTGAACACCGCAAGTCAAAGGAACATCGCACTTAAGCCGCAGTAAGATCTTCATTGACATATCTACATGTAGATTCCCATATGAAGTCTTACAGCTAGTCACGCTAATGAACTAGTTCCCTTAACTAGTATCCATGTTTATCTCCGGACATCCCAATGTCACCAGCCAGTGAGAATCAGCTGAATAGAGAATAACCCATGCTAGTCTCAACAGAATTGATAGTGTCTGTTTTTATCAATTCATCGACTAGGGATATTTTCAGTACTTCACATTTGTGCATTTAGAGATAATCACTAGTTGTGATCTCATCACAAATTCTCTTATGCTGTGAGTTGTATTGCGGACATTCAGTAGATGAGTTTAAGATCTCAATCAAATACACAAGCATGTATACTCAAATAGTGAATTATCATTTATTAATATAAATGTTTTACAATCATAAGGCGATTGCCTTAGGACACTTCTCTCATATCACTAACAACTTGAACACCGCAAGTCAAAGGAACATCGCACTTAAGCTGCAGTAATAACTTTCATTGACATATCTATATGTAGATTACCATATGAAGTTTTACAGTCAGTCACTCCAATGAACTAGTTCCCTTAACTAGCATCCATGTTTATCTCCGGACATCCCAATGCCACCAGCCAGTGAGAATCAGCTGATTAGAGAATAACCCATGCTAGTCTCAACAGAATTGATAGTGTCCGTATTTATCAATTCATCGACTAGGGATATTTTCAATACTTCACAATTGCACATGTAGAGATAATCACTAGTTGTGATTCCATCACAAATTCTCTCATGCTGTGAATTGTATTGCGGACATTCAGTAAATGAGTTTAAGATCCCAATCAAATACACACACATGTATACTCAAATAGTGAATATTCATTTATTAAAATAAATGTTTACAATCATAAGGCGATTGCCTTAGGACACTTCTCTCATATTACTAACATTAGCAACCATCAAACAAAAATTATTTGACACAAACAAATATAACACTTAGATTTCGTTCATAAAGAGCCTCCTCATATTCGGTCAGTGAGTGAAGACTATCGCTAACCCTAAGTCAATAGCAAAAACTAAAATAGAAAACTAAATGTGAGGGTACGTACAATTCCACTAGTCTGATGAGGAGGACGTCACCCACACGACTCCAATTGACAAAAGCACGCTATGTTCAAATGCCAACAAAATAGGAGCTTGAAGACAATTGCTTACCACTAGGCTCCCGAGCACGCTTTAAACCTCGATCACTACTGGGCCTGATATAATACGATTTTAGGCCCAACGCGGGCCTTATTTTGTATATGTATTATTTATTAATTTGAGTTTTATTTATTTGTATTTGAAAGATATAACATCTATATAACATTTATTTCTATAACTCAACGATATAACATCTGTATTATTCCTTATTCATACATTACTCTGATTTATCTATAATTTTATTGATTTTGTATTTATATGTATTTTTAAAGTTTATGAAATGAACATATTTAAGAACCACCCTGGGCCTGAAATGTGACATATTCAGGCTCAATGTCTACTGAAATTTGTTTTCCAGTTTAAAAAAATAAATTCATAATTATTTTTCATGATTTATTAAATTTTATATTTGTAGGGGTAATCTTTTAAATAATTGTACAAGTTTAAATAATCTTTTAATACTCTAATGATTATAAATTATGTTGAAATAGAAGTTTTGATGGTCTATTAGTGGGTTTCTAAACTTGGATTTCTGAAAACTCTATATCAATAGTTAGAGTAGAGCTAGGAGATGGTATTTTTGGTGTCTAAACTTCTAATGGTTATACATTATGTTGCAAAAATAAAATCTATAGGTCTATCAATGAGTTTCCACCCAAACCCACTGATGGGCATATGCTACTTGGATTTCTGAAAACCCTATATTAATAGTTAGAGTAGAGCTAGGAGATGATATTTTGGTGTCCAAACATCTAATGGTTATACATTATGTTGCAAAAGAAAAATCTGTAGGTCAATTAGTGGGTTTCCACCCAAACCCACTAATGGACCTATGATACTTGGATTTCTAAAAACTCTATATCAATAGTTAGAGTAGAGCTAGGAGATGATATTTTTGGTGTCCAAACTTCTAATGGTTATACATTATGTTGCAAAAGTAAACTCTGTAGGTCTATCAGTGGGTTTCCACCCAAACCCACTGATGGACCTATGATACTTGGATTTCTGAAAACTCTATATCAATAGTTAGAGTAGAGCTAGGAGATGATATTTTTGGTGTCCAAACTTCTAATGGTTATATATTATGTTGCAAAAGGAAAATCTGTATGTCTATCAGTGAGTTTCCACTCAAACCCACTGATGGACCTATGATACTTGGATTTCTGAAAACCCTATATCAATAGTTAAAGTAGAGCTAGGAGATGATATTTTTGGTGTCCAAACTTCTAATGGTTATATATTATGTTATAAAAGTAAACTCTGTAGGTTTATCAGTGGGTTTCCACTCAAACCCACTGATGGACCTATGATACTTGGATTTCTGAAAACCCTATACCAATAGTTAGAGTATTGTATGTGAATTATGTTAGTGATATGAGAGAAGTGTCCTAAGGCAATCACCTTATGATTGTAAATATTTATTTTAATAAATGATAATTCACTATTTGAGTATATATGTTTGTGTATTTGATTGGGATCTTAAACTCATCTACTGAATGTCCGCAATACAACTCACAGCATAAGAGAATTTGTGATGGGATCACAACTAGTGATTATCTCTAAATGTGCAAATGTGAAGTATTGAAAATATCCCTAGTCGATGAATTGATAAATACGGACACTATCAATTCTGTTGAGACTAGCATGGGTTATTCTCTAATCAGCTGATTCTCACTGGCTGGCGACATTGGGATGCCCGGAGATAAACATGGATGCTAGTTAAGGGAACTAGTTCATTGGAGTGACTAGCTGTAAGACATCATATGGTTATCTATATAGATATGTCAATGAAGTTCTTACTGCGGCTTAAGTGCGATGTTCCTTTGACTTGCGGTGTTCAAGTCATCTTGGTCATGGAGACTTATACTTTAACATCTTAAGCAAGCATCTCCAAGGAGGTGTGGACCCAGGATGATTGGGTATAAGCCGAAGTGCCCGAAGATGTTTGAACAGCCTACAAAGGATTCACCACTCCTTGCGAGGAGATGTATACCCAGGCCTATCGTCGGATTGTTACTCAAAGTCTCTGGCCAGAGCATATCATGTTTAGAGTGCGAGTCTCTAAAATACATGAGAGTAATTAGAAATCCAAATGACGAGAAAGACATTACTTGGGCTAGGTGTGACGTAGTCAGCCTAGTGGGGACTGACACACATAGACCGTGTCCTGAACCAAGTGGGTATAAGATGGTGAAGGGAATGAGGCACGATTCATTAGAGCTGCTGAAGGGTTTCGGAATTCTTTCTGAGGTCAACCGTTGATCTTTCGATTAATTGGGGGTCATGATGTACTACTAGGTGCCACTCATGATCGTTCTATAATTAGTTGATTATAGACGGCCAACATAAATCGAAAGCCTATTTAGTCACACGCACTACGAGTAATCCGAGGGATTTAAAACGAGTTGAAAATTAGATTTTCCAATCAAGAGAAATAAGTCGAATCTGAGTTAATCAGAGGCGCAACGGAAACTTAAAATAGCTAAGCCTTTTGAAGGCTTATTGGGCGAATTAAATGAGTTTAATTCGTGATCGGTTCGGCTCGGTTTGGCCGGCCAAAGAGGGTGCCAAACCCCTTTGTAGTGGCCGACCATTAATAAGGGGATAAACCAATTTAATTGGTTTAATTAATAAAATAAATCTAGCGCGATTTGTTTTATAAATTATGGACAAATAAATTTGTATAAAGAAATTTATATAAATAAATTTATAGAAATTTATTCCTTTTATGGAAGTTAAAATAATCCATGAATTGGTTTATTTTAATTTTATAAAATCAATTATGAATTGATTTTTCCATAATAAGAAAATTTATAAATTTCTTATATAATTTATTCCATAATTAAAGGAGAGGAGAATTTGTTTTATTATAAAGTTAGTTATAATAAAACTAGGCTTAACGGAATAAGTCATAAGAAACTTTATAAGATAAATTTCTTATGATAACTAATTCCGTTAATTCCGTTAAAAGAGAGACTTGGCAAGGGAGAGGCTACTATATAAAGGAACCAAAGGCAAGCCTTGAATTCCCAATCGTTAGTGCGACCAAGAGATTTATTTCTCTCCCTCTCTCTTTTATTCTCTCTTCTCTCTTCCCCTTAGGGCCGGCGCCCCTAGCATACCCTAGGGCCGGCGCCCCTTGCCTCCTAGGGCCGGCGCACCTTCTTCTCCAATAGTTACCGTGAGCCAACAACACCAAGGAGAAGCCAACCAAGAAGAAGAAGAAGCGGATCACATCTCCTTCCTTCCCGGAATTTTGATTCCGTTAGCTTGGTGGTTAGTTTCCTATTTTCTCTCTTGATCTTCTAGTTGTGCCAATAGAGAATCTAGTAGTTCTCGTCGGCACAAAACTCGTGACTTTGCGAAGTCATCCCGAAGAGAACTCGGCGTGGATGCGAATAGAGGCGGAGCTTCCAAGGGACGCTACGGTTGGATCTCGTCCCTTACTTCGAGTTACACGAGGTACTAAGTAAATTAATTTTACTTTTCTGCAAAGTTTTAATTTGTGATCATGTCAACACACCATAAGGTTGCATGCTAGATACGTGGTTAAAATAATTTAGAAAATTATTTTATGCTAATTCTTCCGCTGCACGTAAAAAATTAAAATTTTACGAACCCGTATCCTTGTCAACATGCACCCGGTCCCAACAAATTAATATTATTTGTCAAAGAATATTGGACCTGATATCAGAGGGGTTTTATGATTATCAGAGGGCCTTTTATACCTGTTCAGGCCTAATGTGGGCCTGAAAACAATGTGGGCTTGAAATAAAGTGATTTCAGGTCCACTGTGGGCCTGAAATCAATTTACTTCACCCTCTACTTAGATTCCAAATTTTATCCCTATTTTAAAATAATTTTATATAATATTTAATCATAATTAAATATTATATTGATTTATAGAATAAAATTCAATATATATCTACAAAATGTGACAAAATCCTTTCATTTTATTTAAATTTTCAATTTTATCAACACAGTCTTATAGTTTATTAAACTTCAAACAAATTTATTAAATGTATCATAGACAAAATCTGGATACTACCTAAATACAAAATGCATAGAAATTTCGATTCCTTGCACATCATGAAGTCATATTTTCATATTTTGTTGCAATAGGAGTGTTGTAAGTCCATCAGTGGGTTTCGATAGAAACCCACTGATGGACTTTCGATACTTGGATATGTCCATACTCGATATCACTAGTTAGAGTTAACCAAAGAGATGTTATTTCTGGTGTTGAACCTTAGTTCCAATCATTATCAGTTATGTTATCTTACCGTATCAGTTGGCACACAACATTGCAGCAACTGGAGGTGAATCAACATCACACAATTGTTTTGTTTTTCTTGACAAACAATTATATTCATATGACAACATCTACATAATTAGAATTTTCCATACAAATGGAGCTCAATCAACAGTAAAGGATTTTTTTGACAAGAATACATCGATAGGATATTAACTGTCAGATCAAATCTTATTTTCCTCATGTCTCCTTGTTTGAAATCCAACTTCTCATTGTATTGGAGACATTGAACGTATTGCATTACAAAAAAAAGCACAGTCTACGCTGAAAATAACAATAGAGTATTTTTGATTTCAATAAATGTGTTTATAAAATACTTTCATATTTTTAAACTCATCCTCATTTACTTACCTATGTTTTTGTTGGGGACATTTTTGACTAACGGAGGGCCAATTGTCCAAGGGATGATGACATTGTAGATATGGATGAATAACCGTAAGATCCTCGCGACTATATTGTTTAAGTTCTTTTACCTGTAAAATATATCATGATTTTAATAATCACCATCAATGGTGTTTTAGACAAACTGATTAATATATATATGAATAAAGGTTGCTCACCGCTGAGTTAAATTCAATCTTCTAGTTACGACCACTAGCAAGAGAATTTAAATGATTGAAAGTCATGGCTTATGTATCTACCGCCAACAAGTCAAAGTGTGTATTATCACTGCACAAAGGTATTAAAATATATCTAAACCCTTGTTTTATCATATCAGTCTTCATCACTTATTGCAAGGAAAACTTTCTTGATGATCTTATTGATGCCTAAAAAAATGCATACAAAAAATTATTAATAGGAAAATCATAATATTAGGTCTTCTACAATCTATCTTGTAAATTCATTTACATCACTTACTGTGAAGAAGGTTGAACAATATATTGACTTGTTGTATGACCTACCACATGCGGATGCTCCCCTAAATAGAATTTTACAAAAGGCATCAATTACCTCGCATTTTGTAAAAACCTCTCCATTGAGGATTTGTAAGAATGAATGCAAATTCAAAGCAAAGGGTGCATCCTCCCAAATAAATTCAGATGCCAACTTGCCAAATAAATTGATAAGATTATATATTAAAGAACAAGATATATTAACTAAACTATGTTTCATAACTTATTTTAGGTTCTCCAATTTATTTATCAGGTAGGCCACTTCTTTATCTTAATTTTTCTTCTTTGAATTCATAAAATGCTTCTTTACAAACTACATCGATAAATTTTCAAAAAACTAATTAATGACCAAATTCAATAAAATTGAGGTATTTTATATGAAAGTAAATCACATACATCAATGCCTTGTTGCCTCATTTTGTATAGTTCAGTGGTCCTTCTTGTTTCCTCCTCTATGTCTTCTTCAGACATGACTTCCATTACAGTTATAGTTTCTCTTACTTCATCCATATCCTCTTCACTAATTTTCCTTTTTCCCTTGTCCATGACATTTGATATTTGTTTCTTGCTCCGCTTCCCCTTGGTAATAGTTGGTGCTATACTGGACTATCAATTGGAGTATCCCTGTAATCATATCGAGTTTGGTCACGTTCTCTCCTTGTTTTACAAGATACTGGATCAGAAAGAGGATCAACTACAGGATAGCTTTCTTGAGCCTCCATGCCCTTTATTTCAATTATTGAAAGTAATTCCTTAACCCTTTCATTCAAACAAATATTCTCCTCTATTAGCTCCTTGATTCGGTTGTCTTTAAGAATGCATTCACCACATAGCCTTACATCTTCTGTGTCATTGATGGACCCAAAAGAGGCTGTCACGAATGTGGGTCTCAAATTTAGATATTTGTAAAGATGGAAACCCTTTTTGCTAACAAGAATAAAAATATAGTAAAGGGGCCACAGGTCGTATTTTTCCTAGGGCTAGTTAAGATTGTTTGATTCAAGCTCGAGTTTATGTGTCATCAAATATTTTTGGGTTTCAAATAAGATTTGGGTTTGGATTACAATTAGAAATGAAAATGCAATGAAAAGGAAAGAAAAAATAACTATGGAACTTAAGCTAAGTAATTCCAACTAATGAATTCAAACAATTGGGAACTTAAATCTACCAATGCAAAGTAGCCAAACTTGGAGGATAAATTTGATATCAAATGCAAACCAGATGCTAAGCAAAGTGAGTCAAAACAGTGCTGACATTTTCGATTGAAGCTAATGCAAAGACTTGCTTCAGGAATCAAACTTAAAACAAGCAAAATGAAAGCTAGCTACAAAGTTTAGAAGCAAACAAATGCATATATGGATGAGAAGGTTCAGAAACAACCGAATGCAACACTAACTGATTTCAAGCACCATAGCTGTAACACCCAATAATTTTTGTGAATTATTAGGATTTTTTTTGAAATTTATAGCATTTTTTCGGATTAAAATAAAATAAAAAAAATAAGGGGTCGGGCGGGATTTGATCCCGCGACCATAGGGCAAAGCAAGGCATTAAGTGAGTTGGGGTAACCAGCAGGGCAAGGGTATCAAGCACAAAAAAAATGAAGCAAAATAATATTATAGCTAAGTAAGCCCTTTTCATGAAGAGATGTCTCAACTTCCACTTAAGTTGTGTTAAGACCCCTTTTAGGGTTTCGGGAGGCCGCGCGAGCAGAGGTGAGGAGGCTGCAAAAACAGGGAAAAAGGGGGAGTTTTCTTCCTCCTCCTTCTTCCTCTTGAAGTAGAAAACCTAGGGCTTCTTCCCTAGGGCCAAGGAGTGAAGTTTTCTCGCAAGGGAAGAGAGGAGGAGTGCTACGCTAGGAGTTTCTACATATTTAGTGAGTTTTCTTCAAGAAAAGGGGGTAAGTAGATCACTCACCTGCAATAGAAGTAGTTTCGCCATGTATTTCTCGTTGTAGAACCATGTTTGTGATCTAAGTGCATGCTTTAAGGTTATGGTTTTTCTTATTGGTGTGTTTTAAGTTCCTAAAGAATACATGTTTTATCATAGAATATGAATTGGAGTAAGTTTTTGTGTATGTGACCTAAGTATGACAAGAGTAAGTTCTTGAAAGGTCCCAAAAAGGAGTTTTGGGGTTAAGGGCACGCAAGGTGCTCGATGAAAGTTCCAAGTAAGAAAAGGTAAAGGTTTATAGTGCAAGATTTATGAAAAAGAAAGTTAGCTTGATAAATACAAGTATTATGAGTAAGAAAGTATTTTACTTTTGTAAAGTGACATGTATCGGGCAAATGAGAGGCCCACAGAAAATAAGAAAGAAGCTCTAATAGGGTGCGGTGGCTAGCTACCCCGAAACCTATTAGGGATGCGCGCATTGGTACATTGATACCATGGTACAGTGTCAAGGCCTGAGAAAGTTGATTATTATTTTGAAGTATACGAGTATATGTAAGTGTTTTCAGTTTAAGCATATGTTTTGCTATGTATGTTAACATTGTTATGTTACAAGCATGTTAAAGAGCAAGAGCAAGGAAGTTAGTGGATTAAAGTATGGAAATGCATAAGTAGCAAGTCTCAAAAGAAATTATGAGCATGTTAGATTTGCTAATGTTTTAATGCTAGTAAATGTTTTTAAGCATGATTGAGCATGATAAGTATGTGAAAGTTTCCATGTGTAAGTATTTCAAAGTGCATGTGTTTTGAAGC
Organism: Boesenbergia rotunda; assembly: GCA_024364735.1. Taxonomy (NCBI): domain Eukaryota; kingdom Viridiplantae; phylum Streptophyta; class Magnoliopsida; order Zingiberales; family Zingiberaceae; genus Boesenbergia; species Boesenbergia rotunda. The sequence continues at coordinate 27,501 of JAGFNQ010002990.1, read as the reverse complement.
AAGCATTATTTGAAAAGAACATGTTTATCATTGATCGCATGGATTTGTGAGTTAGGATTTACTTACTAAGCAAATCGCTTATTAGTTGCATTTCCTTCTATTGCAGACAAAGGTAAAGAAAAAACATAAGCTAGGGAGGCGAGCGGGACTTGCATTGATGTTCAGTGGCGGCGGAACCGTGGAAGAGATCGTCAGGTTAAGTCTTGTAGAACATGTGTTTTGGTGTTTTGAATTGATAGAACGAATGACTTTGTTTAAACCTTGCATAGAGACAAAGTTGGGTACAAACTCTAGTCTAGAGTTCATATATTTTGATAGCTTATTTACTTCCTCAAAGATCCTAATTGCAAGTTTATGAGGTTGTTTTGGGTTGCTAAAATATTTATAAAACTAGTGTAGAGTATAGATTTGGAGTTATTTATCTATATACTTGAAAGTATATGAATTGTGAAGCTTTGGAAATGGTTTTCAGGTCTGTAAATGCAGGTTTTAGGCGTGCCAGTCGACTGGTTCAGAACTAGTCGATGCCCTATCGAGCAGAAAGTTTCTGTTCGATGCACCAGTTGACTGCCAAGAGGCCAGTCGACTGGTGCCGGGCATAGAAAGTTTCTGTGGCAGACACCAGTCGACTGGCTATATAGCAGTCGACTGGTACCATTAAAAAGAAAGTGTTGTAGGGTAGATGGTTAGTGCTTCAATTTTACAACGAAGAGGTCTAGGGGTCAAATCCTTGCAAAGCAAATAAAATGAAAGTTGTTTTTTTTAGTTGTTTTTTTTGTTGAAATAAAAAGAAAAAAAAATTCAGAGCAAGTTAAGGGAAGTCAAGTAGTTGTAACCTAAGGCTAAGGATAAGGTAAAGTTAAGGATAAGTAAAAGTGACGTCCGCTTTAAGGATGAGAGAGAGAAGTTAAGTCGGGCCATCACAATAGCACACTAAAAGTAGCATATAACTTGATACCAATCAGTGCCTAACCTGCCCTTGATACAAAGTGCAGAATTGAACAACTTGATACATAGTGGAAATTACCTATGTGCCGAAAATTGACACTGAATACAGAAATTGTAAACTGACAATTCAGAGCTAAACTGATCAATTAAGCTTGAAAGGCAAGGCTATAAGTGAAGTGCTATGCAAAATTGAAGGAAGAATTTCAGAACCCAAATGCAGATTAATTCAGACACAACCTGATGCAGAAATCAATGCTGAAATGTAGAACAGGAGTGCAGAAATTCAGCATCAAATCAAATGCAAAAACAAACAAAGCAATTTCAGATTTAAGGGCACAAATCTAATGTTTCAGAAAGATTCAGAAGAGCTATGTTTACTTGACACAAATTTAGAAGTTATCAGCTAAAATTGCAGAAAGGAGTTGATACGCAAACTAGAAATTGATACGCAACAAGCTAAGCAAATATGCAGAAATAAAATTGAATGAAAACAGACTTAGATCAACGAATTAGCACACTAAATGTTGTCTCCAATTTCAGGAATTAAGACTAGACATAAACTGAATTTGAAATAAACTGAAGAATTCAGAAACTAAGATGAAATTGCAGAAACAAAGTTTATATGCAGAAATGAAAACTAATATGCAGAAATAAAATTAAACTGCGAAGCAACCTTAGATCAAGTGCAACGTTCACTACACAACCAACCTAGCTAGTACGAATGCAAAATTAACAAGCTAATAACCTCAGAAACGATTCAGAAAAGAAAACTGAGCTCACTGATATAAAGTTCAGAACTGTAATGACTTGCAGAAATCGAATCTACATCTATAAACAGAAATGCATTAAGAAAACTAGCATCTATCCCTTCCTTAGCTCAAGATCTTCTTGTCGTCACACAAGAGTGAGCCTCGAACCCCTAAGCTCCACAGATCGCTGGAAATCTAACTCTGTGAATCGATCCAACTCAAACTCTGCTCAAATCTGAAGAATCCATCCGATCTCCTCAATCTCGTTGTGTCGGGTTGCGAAGATGGCTTGGGGATGATCAGAACAATCCAGAGGACCCTCCAGATAGCTCAGATGGATGAAAATGACACACAACCGAGATCCAAGCAATCAAATGACAGATCTGATGAAACCCTCAATCAGCTCTGTTCTTGGGTGAATTGGAGCTGAAAATCTCACGGAGAAGAAGATCCGTCAATCTAGAACTTGATCCAAGGTGGAAATCGAAGTGGTCACGCCCTCAAATGAAGAAAATTGAAGAAGAACAGTAAGAAATTGCGAAGAACTGGAAATTCCCGAAGAAAACGCCACCAGCTGATCTAAGGAAGATGGCAGTTTATATAGTTTAGAAATGGATGGTCCAGATTGTCTCAACTCCATCCAACGGCTGGATCTCTTCAGATCTGAACCAAAATTTGATGATGTTGATCAGGGGTCAGGATCTGCCTCTCAGTAGCTCGGATCTTCCAGATTTGTAACAGATGGCTCAGATCAATCTGATCTTTGAACGGACGGTCTATATCCCTCTAATCTTGATCCAACGGCTGAATGATCTCAGATTTGGATGAAACCTTCAGATCTTGATCAAAGTGCTTGATTAACCTTAACCCAAGCTCGGATTGCCTCAAAGTTCTCAGATGGCCTACTCTAACCATTTTGAATCGGACGGTCCATATTAGTCGATGCTTGATCACTTGATCCGGGTCCACTTCTGACTCAAGTTTGACTCAGCATGACCTAGGTCCATGATCCTTCCAAGCGTAGAAAAGTAGATCAATAATTTAGTAGCAAAATAATTCAAATGTATCAAGATTTACAATAAAGCCCAAAATAGAATAGATTCATGAAACCTAGGCTAAATTCAATATTAAGCAAGTAAAATATGGGTCAAACATGGATTTAAGAATCTAAAATGATCAATAAAATAACACTTATCAACATCCCCACACTTAAACTTGAGCGTCTCGCGAAAACTACTAAATATGTATCTCTTAGATTCTTTCCAAACATAGTTAGAAGCAATTGAAAAGAAATTACCTAAGGTTGTCAATTCTCAAAAATCTAAGCTCTATGGATTAGTATCTCATCCTTAAATCAACAACTTAGCAATTTCATCCTTCATGATTCATTGAGATGAATTTAACTCACTAAGCCTTTCAAGGGAAATGTTGGTGGCTCTCTTTTTGAGTTCTAAGTTCATGATGAAAGTGGAGCTCACTCAAACACACATGCTCTTTGCACTACCCTAGGCTTGCTTGTTATCTACTCTCCACCATTATCCATGATTAGGATCCACATCTATAAAAGTTTATTTCAAACAAATTAAAGACATATGCATTGGTAAGAATGAAGTGAAAGCTAAGAAAATAGAGAAATTGATAAAGTGGAAGACTTGGATGCTTTAGAGTATTTCTAATGCACTTTGCCCTCTATATAGTCCTCTATTGAAGTAAAAAGTGTGGTGAAGTAAGACTTTGGCATTACCCTTGATTTGGATGAAAAGAACCTCATTGGTTTCAATGTGCCAATTTTCCTTTTGCGTGCCAACCTTGATTTTTTTTCTTCTATTTTTTTTAACAACCCTCTAGCAAAGTCAGAATTGTAGTGGAGCAAGGCTTTGATTCGGATGAGAATATCTTCACTAGTTTCATGGTGCCAAAACTTCAATTGTGTCCAACCTTGTTTATTTTTTTTTTCTGCTTTCATTTTTTTCTCTTTTTCTTTCTGTCCTGCTCTCAATTCTTCTAATGGAGTCAATCTTCATTTGGAAACATTCAGACCAGGATTTGTGTCATAGAAAAACTTGAGACATCAAATAACAATTAGGGAATCACTCTTGATACACATCCTCTTCAAGTTGGCACACTTCTATCACTTTTTTTTTCTGTTTCAGATTCCAGCTCCACGGCATTACTTTCAGACCTTGCAATTCTCTGATTTCTCAAAGCAATTAGCATCAATAGTAGTGGAGAATTTGATCCAAGTTGTTTAGGATTCTAGCTTCACTACATTTCTTTTTTTTTCTCTGTTTTGATCTAAAAAGTCCAAACAGCCACAATTTTCTATTTTGATCAGCAGTGGATATACTCAACACTCTTTTGATACATTTATGTGCTTCATTCCGTGATTCACAGCCTTGAGAAAACCAAATTCAGACTCAAGTTGATACAAAACTGCCTCACTAGCATTCCAATTGCTTTTTCTTTCTTCTTCTCTAGCTGCATTTTCAGCTCACATTCTCAACCTTGCTACTCTCTAGAATTTCTGATAGCTGGTGAAGGTTTAATTCTTAATTCTTGTCAGCAACCCTTGCAATTCAATTCAGATCAGTTCAGCTGCAATTCCATCACTGATCGGCACAATTTTTTTTCCTCTATTTTAGCACAGATTTTCTGCATTTGTTTCAGATTAGTACAGTTTCAATTCAGACTTTAGCAAAGTGTTGCTAGTCTTAACTTCCATAATTCTAGCTTCCCAATTCTTGATCCAAATCATTTCTGACCCAAGATAACTTCACAGAATTTTCTTTTTTTCTTCACTTTGGCATAGAATTTTTTTCTTTCTTTTGCGTGCCATTTTTTTTTCATTGCAGATTTTTTTTTATTGCATGCCACTCGGATCTTCAAAGTATAATAAGGAATCTAGATGCCTCAATTGTTTTCCTCCTTAACTACATCTTCCCACTTGTTCTTGATACCAAACTCAATTCCACTTGGCACCTTTTTGATTCAACCGCAAAGATTTTTTTCCTTGAAATGAAATGCATCCTTGATACAAAATGATTCCAAAACACTAGCCACCTCCCCCACACTTGATCTTTTGTCCGTCTCGGGCAAAGTAACATTAAGAAATATCCCAAATAAACAAGTCCATAGAAAAGTATGGTCAAGAGTAGGAAGTATGGAAAGGAAAATAGAATAAACTTGATTATTGTCAAAAATTGATATGGAAAGGGAAACAAATTGATTAGCCTCTATAGATGTGATCCCATCATAGAAATATGGTTTTGAAAGAACCTAAGAAAGTTCTAGAGTATAATCACATATGTGTGTCACAAAACATATGACTACTTCTCACTAGGTACAAATAATTCATCTCAAGTCATCAATTTAAAATCTATAGCCAAGTAGTACTCAAGCATCCCAGAATTCATCCATTAGCTCAAGCCTTAAGTTTTAACAATCAAATTTAATTTATTTTCAAGAGATTCTAAAATGACATGACTAGAGGGATACATTTATTCCTACTCATTAAGAAAAAATTACCAAAAGAAATAACATGGTATTTACAATGTCTATTTATTCATTCTATTTTACCTAAGAATTTATTATCAACAACTCATTTTAAAAAGAGAAATTTACTTCTAGAATGTGAAAATGATATATACAATGAAATGTAGATGCAAGAAAAATAAACTCTCCTTAAGTTGGGTAGATAGCGTCTTTGATGTCCAAACCATCCACCTCTAGCTCCTTTAATTCTTCAAAATACTTTTTGAGCCGGTGGCCATTGACTTTCCAAACAAAATCGTTAGATTCATCTTTAATCTCAACAACTCCATAGGAAAAAATGTTAGTTACAATGAATGAACCACCCCACCTTGACCTTAACTTACCTCTTATTAATTTGAGCCTTGATTTGTACAATAATACCTTGTCACCAATTTGGAAGTCTTTCTTCAAGATGTGCTTGTCATGGAATTTTTTGGTCTTTTCCTTGTAGATTCTTGAATTTTCAAATGCTTCTAGCCTAATCTCTTCAAGCTTTTGAAGTTGAAGTTTTCTTTCTTCTCCCCCTTTGGTAGCATCGAAATTACATGTCTTAACTCCCCAATATGCTTTGTGCTCTATTTCCATGGGGAGATGATAAGCTTTTCCATACACTAAGCGGTAGGGGGGCATGCCAATCGGAGTCTTGAATGCAGTTCTATAGGCCCAAAGTGCATCATCTAGCCTTTTGCTCCAATCTTGTCTATTGGGCCCAACAGTCTTTTCCAGAATTGATTTGATCTCTTTGTTAGAAATTTCAGCCTGTCCATTTGTTTGGAGATGGTAGGATGTAGAAACTTTATGTGCAACCCCATATTTATTTAGCAAGGCCTTCATGTGTTTATTGAAAAAATGAGATCCTTGGTCACTTATTATTGCCCTTGGAATTCCAAACTTGCAGAAAACGTGTGACCTAACAAAACTAACAACAACAGAAGAACCATCAGTCTTGCAGGGAATGACCTCTACCCATTTTGAAATATAATCCATAGCAAGTAAAATGTATAAATAGCCAAATGACGCAGGAAAAGGTCCCATAAAATCTATTCCCCATACATCAAAAATCTCACAAAAGAGTATAGTGTTTTGGGGCATCTCATTTCTCGCTCCTATGTTCCCAGTTCGCTGACATCTATCACATTTTTTATAAAATACATATGAATCATGAAATAGGGTGGGCCAGTACAATCCACACTCTAGCACTTTCCTAGCAGTTCTTTGGGGTCCAAAATGCCCCCCACAAGATGATGAATGACAAAATGTAAGGGCAGAAGAAAACTCATGATCTGGTACGCATCTCCTAATTATTTGGTCATTACAAAACTTCCATAAATAAGGATCATCCCACACATAGAATTTTGCATCACTTTTAAGTTTATCTTTTTGAGCTTTAGAAAAGTGTGTAGGGAAAACATGTGCAACTAAGAAATTAACTAGGTCTGCATATCAAGGTGTCTCACCATGTACTGCAAGAAGGTGATCATCTCTAAAATCATCGTCAATGGTGGCAGTGATCCATCTCCTTCAATTCTGCTTAAGTGATCTGCAACTAGGTTCTCTTTGCCACTTCTGTCTCTGATCTCCAGGTCAAATTCTTGGAGCAGGAGCATCCATCTGATCAATCTAGGTTTAGTATCAGGCTTTTTCAACAAGTATTTTAGAGATGCATGATCAGAAAAAATAACAACATGTGAGCACAATAAATAAGATCTGAAATGGTCTAAAGCAAAAACTATGGCAAGAAGCTCCTTTCCAGTGGTGGTGTAGTTTGCTTGGGCGGCATCTAGGGTCTTGGAGGTATAATATATGACATGAGGTGCTCCCTCCACCCTTTGTGCTAGAATAGCTCCCACTGCAAAATTAGATGCATCACACATTAATTCAAAGTGCAAATTTCAATCAGGTGATTTAATAATAGGAGCAGAGGTAAGAGCCTCCCTGAGTCTGTGAAAAGCTTCTTTGCACTTATCATCAAAGGAAAATTCAACATCTTTCTGCAACAGTTTTGTTAAGGGTCGAGCAATATCACTGAAGTCTCTAATAAATTTGCGGTAGAAACCTGCATGTCCAAGAAAAGCACGAGCGTCCCGTACACATACGGGGTAAGATAAAGAAGAAATAACACTTATTTTTGCAGGATCTACCTCTATACCTCTCCTAGAAACTATATGTCCAAGTACAATACCATGCTCTACCATGAAGTGGCATTTTTCAAAATTAAGCACAAGGTTAGTCTCAATACAACAGTATAAAACCCTAGATAAATTTTCTAAACATGAATCAAAAGACGTGCCAAAAACTGAAAAATCATCCATAAATTCCTCCATACAATGCTCAAGCAACTCACCAAATATACTTACCATACATCTCTAAAATGTTCCGGGCGCGTTGCAAAGTCCAAAAGGCATACGTCTGTAGGCAAAAGTGCCAAAGGGGCAAGTGAAAGTAGTCTTCTTTTGGTCCTCTGGATCTATGCAAATTTGAAAGTAGCCTGAATATCCATCCAAAAAATAGTAATGGGACTTCCCTGCCAGTCTTTCAAGCATCTGATCAATAAAGGGTAAAGGGAAGTGATCTTTCCTGGTGACCTTGTTGAGCTTCCTGTAATCAATGCAGACTCTCCAGGAATTCTTAACTCTGGTGGGCACTAGTTTGTTGCTTTTATCTACCACCACTGTCACCCCAGATTTCTTGGGCACCACGTGTATGGGACTAACCCACTGACTATTAGAAATGGGGTAAATGATACCTGCCTGTAGAAGTCGAGTCACCTCTTTCTTTACAACATCCAAAATAAGTGGATTAAGTCTCCTTTATGGCTGCCTCACGGGTTTAACATTTTCTTCCAAGAATATCCTGTACATACAGATAGCTGGGCTGATACCTGGTATATCTGATAAAGTTCATCCAATTGCCTTCTTGTAATACCTCAGGACTTGCAATAATTTCTCTTCCTGTTCTGACTCCAAATGCTGTGCAATAAAAACTAGAAAATTCTGCTCCTCTCCTAGGTACACATACTTCAAGTGGCCTGGTAATGGCTTAAGTTCAATCTGGCCCTGCTCAGAAGGTATGAGTGATCCTTGGGGCTCAGTGCAATCCCCTACACTATCACACCTAAACTCTGAATCCTCTGATATGTCAATAGAAATAGGTTATCCTTGGGGCTCAGTGCAATCCCCTACACCTAGAAAATCCTTACCAGCTGGAAGTAGATCTGAAATAACCCCTGAAATGTCCTCAGCCTCAATAGCAAATATATTCTCAGCCTCCTCTAATCTGCCAACTCCTCTGGAAACATCAAATGAAACTTCCTTAGCATGAATATCTGCATCAACCAACTCCTCCAAAATACCAATGCTCATAATGGAGTGGTCCTCTCTCAGGTGCTTCATACCATCAAAAATGCTAAACTGAACTACCGTGTCTCCAATCTCCATCGAAAGCGTACCAGCGTAAACATCTATCTTCGTTCTAGCAGTCTTCAGGAATGTGTTGGTGCAGACAACACCCAAGTCAAACCTGTGTTTTGATCAATGGCAAAGGGTTCAAAAGTTAAGATGTTATGTTTATCTAACATACTACTTGAGTGTACAGATTAAAGTCCTAGCGAAGAACTGCTAGGCACCTAGCGAAGGACTGCTAGGCATCGGAACCCTAAGACCCAGCGAAGGGCTGCTAGGAATCAAAGACCTAGCGAAGGACTGCTGGGCACCAGGCGAAGGACTGCCTGGAACTGAAGATCTTGCGAAGGACTGCTGAAGGACTGCCTGGAACTGAAGACCTGACAAAGGACAACTAGGCACCTGGCAAAGGACTGCTGGGCAAAAGTCCAACTGGAGGAGCCGGTTGGCAATAGGTAAATTCTCACGAGAGGAGTAGGTGAGGATGCGTTCCCCGTCGAGGGAACAGTAGGCATCGGTTCGACCTAGGGTTCCATTTTGGAGTCCCAAAGTCAGAATCAAGACAGCTAAGGTTGTATAAACCTAATACTTTATTGCTTTATGTTGTTTTGGACTAACCCTGGATGCAGGACCGAAGGAATGAGTGTCTGCAGCTCAGAACGCCTCAAAGGAGAGAGGCAACAGCTGAGTAGGGCGCCCCCAGTGTCCCGGGCGCCCCCAAGGTCAAGGAAAAACAAGTTGAGCAAGAGTACGCTTCGGAAGCTTACTGGGCGGGGCGCCCCCATGCTCCCGGGCGCCCCCGTGTTCCCGAGCGCCCCCAGTGCCTAGGGCGCCCCGGGCTCAAGCTAACGAAGAGGATAAACTTCATCCAGCTGAGAAACCCACTGAAAGGGTCAACCAGGGCGCCCCTAGCATCCCGGGCGCCCCACAGTCAACCCTCAGCCCTATTCGAGTGGGATAAGAGCTGACCGAAACTTGCTCGGATCGGGTGACACATGGGGGTGGCGCCCCCAACGTTCAGGGCACCCCGAGAGGCTATAAAAAGCCCCTCGACCCCAAGGCTTCAACAATCAACTTCTTCCAACGCAAACACGCTCTTCTACTCAAGCGCTTCGCTCCAGAAACCTCTCAACTCGAGATACAAGCGCCGACGACGTCCCTCTGCTCCGAGATACATTACACACCGGACGTCGGTAACGAAGAGCTATCTTTTCTTTGTTTACTATACTGCAGTTGTAATATCTATTTGTAAACCATTTTGCGCACATATAGAATTGCCCGCAGTAAACTGTCAACGACCGTGGGCCTTGGAGTAAGAGCCGACCGCGACTCCGAACCAAGTAAAATCTTGGTGTTTGTGTGTTGTTTTGTTTTAATTTTTCTGCTGCGTTTTCTCTTTTTCAATTCGAAACGACTTACGATATTCACCCCCCTCTAACGTTATCTCTTGATCCAACAAGTGGTATCAGAGCGGGGAAGCTCAAATTTGGTGCAACCACCAATTTGAGATTTTTTTGAATTTTTACAAAATCTTTTTAATCTTTTTTCCGTTCAAAATTTTTCTCGTTAGTCGAGGTTGGTGCAACACCCCTCGACAAATATTTTTCTTTTACTTCCTGCACTACTAATCTAAGACCAAGTCTTGGGATATCTCTTTCCTTTTTCTTTTCGTTTCAGATAAATGGCCATGTAAGAGGGCTTCAGCACCGCAAGACCGCCGCTCTTTAGTGGGGAGGACTTCTCCTACTGGAAGAGCAGAATGGAGGTCCACCTGAAAACTCAGGTGGACATGTGGATAATCATCCAGTTCGGACTGGAGATACCAAGAAATGCCGACGAAGTACAACAACCCTACACTGAATGGGACGCTGCACTCAAAAAGAAAATTGAAGCTGATGCCAAAGCAACCCAAACCCTCAAATGTGGCTTAACAAAAGAGGAGCTGAACCGGGTGGGTCCATTCAACAGCGCCAAAGAACTCTGGGGTAAGCTGATCGAACTACACGAAGGAACCTCCGACACTTGAATCAGTAAGAGGGACCTTCTGCTGAACAAGCTGTACACCATAAAGATGAATGAAGGCGAATCAGCAGCTCAACTTCACGCCAGAATTCAGGAGCTGATGAACGGTCTACACACCATTGGTCACAAGGTAGAAAACCGTGATCTAATAAGGTACGCCCTTAACGCTTTCCCAAGAAACACCTTGTAGGCCTCTATGGTAGACACTCCGGGCGCCCTAGTCAGCTGCTGCCTCACTCCTTTGAGGCTCTCTGAGCTGCAGACACTCGTTCCTTCGGTCCTGCATCCAGGGTTAGTCCAAAACAACACAGAGCAATATTATATTAATTTTATACAGCCTTAGCTGTCTTGGTTCTGACTTTGGGCCTCCCAAATGGAGCCCTAGGTCGAACCGACGTCTACTGTTCCCTCACCGAGGAACGCGCCCTCACCTACTCCTCTCGGGAGAATGTACCTGATGCCAATCGGCTCCTCTGGTTGGACTTTTGCCCGGCAGTCCTTCGCCAGGTGCCTAGCTATCCTTTGCCAGGTCTTCAGTACCAAGCTACCCTTCGCCTGGTGCCTAGCAATCCTCCGCTAGGGCTTTAGTACCAAGCTGCCCTTCGCCTGGTGCCTAGCAATCCTCCGCTAGGGCTTTAGTACCAAGCTGCCCTTCGCCTGGTGCCTAGCAATCCTTCGCTAGGGCTTTGTATCCTCGCATTCCTTCGCCAGGTGCCTAGCATTCCTTCGCTAGAGCTTTGTATCCTGGCATTCCTTCGCCCGTGCCTAGCATTCCTTCGCTAGGGCTTTGTATCCTGGCAGTCCTTCGCCAGGTGCCTAGCAGCCCTTAGTAGCCCTTCGCTAGGACTTCTTTCTGGACACTCAAGTAACTTTATTAGATCACAAATATGACTTAACTTTGAATCCTTTGCCAATATCAAAACAAGGTTCGATATGGTGCTTCCTGCACCAACAATCTCCCCATTTTTGATTTATGGCAACACAATTCAAAGTTAAATAAAAGACTTTACAACAATTAAGAACATAAGGTAAAAATGAAGTATAACAATTATACACAATTCAACATTAAGTAATAACTTTATAACAGTTAAGGACATAAGGTAAGATTTTGAAAAAAAATCTTTTATTTCTCATACTCCCCCTAAAACCCTAAAGACTTGTGTTATAAAATACTTAACTTTGACCCTTCCTCCCCCTTTGACATATATCAAAAACATACATGGGCGAACAATGTTTCTAATAGGGAGTTTTTAGTTTTACCAAAAATAGGTTTTTGACAAGGAGTTTCAAAAAGAGTAAGAGCATTTGTATCAACAAACACATTTGAAAAGCAAGCCTAAATTTTGTTAACAGCTTTTACAATAAAAAATTACTTAGGCAAAATTTTGAATCCAAATTTCCCTAAAAATGTAACGCCCCAAAATTCCCATTTTTAGTTTTTAAAGTCCTTATAATTATTTAGAAATGGTTTAGAAATATTCTAGATATTTTTAGGAATTTTTAGAGTATTTTTATGGAATTTTCCGAGTCCGTTTGCTATTTTTGGAAAAAGAAAAAGAAAAAAAGAATAAAAGCCAAAAATAATAAAACCACTAAGGGGCAGCCCGTGGATTGAACCCGCGACCACCACCGAAACAGCAAGCGCACGCAACCAGCCGGGCTAAGGGTATCAAGCACAAAAAAGGAAAGAAAAATAAATACTTAAGCTGTAGTTAGGTTGATCCGATCCTTAAGTGTATAAATAGAAAACTTAAAGAGAGAAGTTGGGATTTCTCTCAAACCCTTCGGCCAACACCCCTTGCGCCGACCCCTCTCCCTCTCCTCTCTTGTGCGCACGCAAATCAAGGCCAAGAGGGTCGGCCGAGACCCTTTCTCCAAGAGATAATACTATATTCGAGATCCCCGCGACGAGAGGAACGCGTAGACGTGAAGAATTCTTCGAGATCTCGAGTTTCTCCCGAGTTCTAGACCTCAATCTTGGTTGTAAGTCCAAGATATCAATGTAAGTACTGCTCACCTGCAGTAAGAGGTGGTTTTACCGCGATAATTTCCTTTAAAAGTTTTTAAAAGAGAATTTTTCCTTTTTGCTTTAGCTTTTGCATGTGATCTTAGTTTCTTATATGCTTGTATATGTTTGATAAGCACCCTATGTGAGTTTAGGGCCAAGAAAGTTATGAGAAAAGAAAAGAAGATAAAGATAAGAAAAGAAAAGGCCAAGGCCTTAAGAAAATCCCCAAAAGTCAAGACTTAGGGATTTTAGCACGCAAGGTGCTCCAGAAAATGCCAAGGCATTTACAGATAAGAAAGAAAAGAAAGAAAAGCTATTTTATTTTATAAGGCCAGTACCCGGCGTCCAAGGGCGTCGTTAAAGAAATCCAGGTGTCCAATTCCAAGGTCTTGGCCCTGGTAGACCAAGGTCTGCTCTATTAGGATTGGTGGCTCGCTACCCCAACCTTTTAGGGAACGCGCATGAGATGGTACTTACGTCTTCAGTGGATCCAAGTGATTAGTATTTTCAAGTATATGCTTTAGCAAAGTTTTCGAAAGTTTAAGAAAGTTTTCAAAAGTTAAAGAATAGCTAAAGTTTCAAGTTGAGCCAAGAAAAGTAGATTGAGATTTTTATTGCTTGAGTATGCATGTTTTGAGTTATACATGTCCTTAGTTTTCTCTCAAGCATATTAGTATCTCATATGATGTTCAGTTTGATCTAGAAGCATGTTTGCATATTTCGAGTTTTTGTGAGCTAGATAGTACTTACTAAGCTTTTTGCTTACTAGTTGCATTTTCCTCTTATTGCAGATAAAGGTAAAGGCAAGCAATTCTGAAGGAAGACGACGAGGCGGTGCTGAGTAGAGTGTGTGTGGTGGCTGATTATGGAGAGATCCTTGAGACAAGACATTTTAGTTATTTGAACTGCAGTGTTTAAGCTTATTCAAATTTCAAGTTCTTACTTTATGGAGATTATGGAGTATTTGAGTTTTTGGGTAGTTTTATATGCTAAATTTCTAGAGTAAAGATTCCATGTCATTTCCTTTAGCATATATATATTCCCATGATTGCATTAGATGAGTAAAAGTGTGAGTAGTTAGAAATATTGATACTTTGATAGAAAAAAAAAGTGTTTGTGCCAAGATAGTATCAATTTTCCTTTTGAATTAAGTTTCATAGTTTAGATATGTTTAGAAAAGTTGCTTTCTCATTCCATAATGCCTTAGTGATGTTATAGAACATGCATATGGTGTTATAAATTCATAGAAGCCAAGATTGGTACAAACTCCATTGTTAAAATTTAGATAAACTTGTTTAGTTTGTTTTCTTCCATAAAAGTCCTAAATTCAAGTTTATAAATTCGTTTGAATGGCAAAATTGTTTAGGAGACTGATATAGAGTATAGAAATGATGACGTAGTTTGATGTGGCTCGAACTAGAAGGAATGGTGGACTTGGAAACCAACTGCCGAAAACCTGTAAAACTGCTCATAGCAGTATCAGTCGACTGATGACGTCATCAGTCGACTGGTACGGGCAGTTTGTGAAGGGTAAGGCTGTTTTCAATAGGCATTGGCTATAGGATTGAGAAGAGAGTATGACATGGTATTATTATACATGATTGCTTAAGCTAGAACGTAATCGTGAGCAGAATTAAAAGAAAAAAAAAATTTCCGCATTTTTACCATATATCAAAAGTAGAGAAATAGTGAGGAGTAACGATCCGTCTAAGGTAAAGAGAAGGCGGGTCGCTACAAAAAAAAATTTCAACTTTGAGAATTGGGAAAATTTTGTTTTAAAAGAATTTGCACACTTAGAAGAATATGCTTGGAAATACTTTGTGTATAAAAAAATAAAATCTTTAAGAATTTTCTAGACAAGTTTTTGCTCAGACAAATTTTCTCTACTAAGAAAAATTTTAATTAGGAAAAACATGCACTTAAAAATTTAAAACACATAGAATTTTTGCTTTTTGAAAAGGAGATAAAAAATTCCTTTCTCTCTTTCTTGCTATCCCCCTTGGCTATATATATCAATAAAAAATATTTTTAAAATAAATTTTATGAAAAAGTTTGTGTATCAGAGCCTATGAGTTTTGAAAACATAAAAATACTTAGTATAATTCTTAAAAGCATAGCAAAAGCTTAAATTGCACCAATAAAACTCCACTTTGAAAGGTATTGTGCAATTTTGAAAAAAGATTTTGTATTTATAGGAAAATCTTTTGAAAATTCACTTATTTAGAATACTATTGCCTTAGAAAAGTATTAGTACTTTTTGAAAACATTATATTATGAAAAATAGAAGTACTTTTGAAAGATATTATGTAAATTTTGAAAAATATAAGTACTTTTTTTTAAAAAAAATATGCATTTTTGAAAAATATGCAAGTACTTTTGAAAAAAAAATTGAGCCTTTTTAGAAAGTCTAAGTACTGTTTTTGAAAACTATTAGACTTTGAAAAATATAAATAATTTTTGAAAAGTATTATGCATTTTGAAAACATAATATTTTACTTGACTAGGTTTCTTTTCCAGTCTGACACAATCCTAGGAAATCTTGTTGACTACAAGTACATTTTCCTAAGTGTCCTGGAAATTTCTCCAATCCAAGTAAATATTATTTCAAAAATAATTTCATAAGCCACAAGACTTTTGAAAAATAAGATAATAGAATTTTGAAAGAAAAATTATTTAAGTTTTCAAAAGGATTTTAAACGTGCAATGCATGAAAACATAAAGTCTAAGTACTATTTTTGAAAACTATTATACATTGGAAAATATAAATAATTTTTGAAAAGTATTATGCATTTTGAAAACATAATATTTTACTTGACTAGGTTTCTTTTCCAGTCTGACATAATCCTAGGAAACCTTGTTGACTACAAGGATATTTTCCTAAGTGTCCTGGAAATTTCTCTAATCCAAGTAAATATTATTTCAAAAATAATTTCATAAGCCACAAGACTTTTGAAAAATAAGATAATAGTATTTTGAAAGAAAAATTATTTAAGTTTTTCAAAAGGATTTTAAACGTGCAATGCATGAAAACATATAATTTAGAAAATATTCAATAATTCTTTTAATTTAATCTCTCTCTAAACTTGACCTAGTCCTAGGAAGCTTGTTGACTACAAACGATCTTCCTCTGAGTTTTAAGGTTTGATTTAAATTATAAGAATTATCTAATGACTTCAAAACAAATAATTACCAAAACAAAATATTTCAGAAAATCTTCTTTTGACTCAAACTCCCTCTAAATTTGTTACATCCTTGGAGTCCTTGTAGATTATTAAGTGGACCTTCCTCTGTGTCTTTAGGGTTTATTAAAAATCAAAAGAATAATTTTGACTAACCTTCTGAGTATGATAACTTTTAAGGAGATAAATTTTTGAAAACACAACTTGGAATGATAGCATAGTTTTCGAAAATCATGATGATAATTTTTCAAAGAGATAGTAATATACGAGGCTTTTTGATTCAACTTTTGAAAACCTTATTTTGAGATGATAATAAGTTTTAGAGCATAAGGGTTTTGAAAAATCTGAATTTTTCGAAAAAGATTAAGAAGAGCTCCCCCTGTATCCGACACAGTCTGACTTTTATCTAAGTTCCTTAAGGGATTTCAGTGTTGACCAGGTCTGACTATGTTGACTAGGGGTGACTGTGTTGACCAAGTTTGACTTAGTTGACTATGTTTGACCAATTAATAACTAAATCAAACAAGCCCTAGATTCAATTTCAAATGAGTCTAATGTGATATTCAACATGAAATTCAATATTTTGAAAACAATAGAGATGAAAAAGTAGGGTACAGTGAACTGAATTAATTTGAAAAATAGAGATAATTTTGAATAATTTTTGAAAAGATTTTTTATTTGAAAGGATAATGATTTATGCTTTTAGGTCCTAGATGTCTCACCCAGTTCTACGTGACCAAGCATGTTAACCTTATGGGTTGTGTGAGACAAATATTTTAATTTTGAAAATAAATGATTGACAATAATTAAGTTGAATTTTGAGAATAATTAATTGAGAATAATTAAGTTGAATTTTGAGAATAATTACTTTGAATTATTTTGAATTTGATTGATTTAAATTTAATTGATATAATTAAGATTTAATTGAATTTAATTGATTTAATTAAGATTTAATTTAATTTAATTGATTTAATTAAGATTTAATTGAATTTAATTGATTTAATTAAGATTTAATTGAATTTAAATTAGTTGGTTGGGTTGGACTCAATTTTTAGGTTCTAAGCATCTCACCCATTTCTAAGTGACAAAACAGGATATCCTTAACTATTTTGTGAGATGCATATTTTAATAGAAAGATTAATTTTGAAAAGGCCATGATTAATTTTGAAAAGTTAAATTAATTTTTAAACCCAATTTAAATTTATTTTGAAAAGAGATATTTGAATCTAAAATTAACTGAAAATTTGTGTTAGATTCGAATTTAACAAAGAGTAAATTGAATTTAAATTTCAAAAATTGGCTTCCAGGTCTTGGCGAGGCACAAGGCCTTCTTTGGCCGTAGCCTTATTGGATCATCAACCCTTTCCTAGACAAAGCCTTTTAGTAAAATTCCATCTTCAAAATTACTTTTTGTTAAATTCTGATCTAACTAGTTTGGGTCTTGGATCGGTAGCTTCGGCTAGTTTCACCAATCTAATGTGACCAAGTAGTGTATACTTGACCTTATTAGAAAAGGCTTCCCTAACGTACTATCATCTCACTGCCACCCAATACTATGTTGTTCAAATTTCAGTTAAGTTGGTTCAGTCCTTAAACTAACCAACCCTACTTCTAAGAAAAAAAAACAAACATGACAAAAAAAATGAGCTAAGTTATATCATAATTGAAATAATACTCTGGGTTTTTAAAATCAGCATGATTGTTAATTATGTTTTCTAACATATCAACCTTAACTAATTTGTATGAACTAATCATATTATTCATGGTAAATATTAGTTTTTTAAATACTGTAAATTTACCTTTTGATTCCCGGTTGGGAATCTCCCCCTTGATTCCAGCCATTTCTCTTTTGCTTGATTGTTTCTTCGGCATTTTGTAGCGGTCGCGACCCAACCAAACCAGTTTCCAAGGATCCCTTCCTTCGTCGTCAGATTTTGAGTCTGAGTCAGACTCGGGTACAGGTTGAAGCTTCTTCTTTGGAGTTTTCCCTGCACTTGAAATTATACCTTCCTCAACCATCATAGTATCAGTTTGATTATTTAATTGTAAATCTGGAACAAATTCAAAATTGGTTACCATTTTTGTCTTAGTCACTTTGTCTTCTGACTCTGGCTCGAATTTGC
Source organism: Boesenbergia rotunda (assembly GCA_024364735.1). NCBI lineage: Eukaryota > Viridiplantae > Streptophyta > Magnoliopsida > Zingiberales > Zingiberaceae > Boesenbergia > Boesenbergia rotunda. The sequence continues at coordinate 9,540 of JAGFNQ010002990.1, read as the reverse complement.
AGGCAAGTATGGATTCTATCTCATCTTCTGATCCGGAGTCAACTTTGAAGTCGGGTGCTGACTCTTCAATATCGGAGCTCTCTTCGTGTAGATTGATTAACTTTTCCCACATCTCCTTGGCACAGTTGAAGGATCCAACCCGCTTCAATTCTTCATTGGTTAGGCCACATTATAGGATTGCAGTTGCCCTTACATCCGTCTCGATCTTCCTCAGGGTTGGTTCATCTAGTTGGTCCCACGTAAATGATAGTCCACCTTCTGTAGGGAGGTAGAACCCTGTTTGAACGATCATCCATATGTCCATATGGGCCTTCAGATGGAACTCCATTTGACTTCTCCAATAATTGAAGTTTTCGCCAGAGAAGAGTGGTGGACGGGCACTGTTCCATTCTTGGTTGGCCATTTAGTTTAATCTTGTACACAAAAGAAACACAAAAAAATGTACCAAGAATTGGTCTTGGATTAGTAGTGCGGGAGAGAGAAAAAAAACTAGCTCAATAAAAGTGTTTGCACGAATTTCGAGGTAAAATAATAAAATAAAATAAAAATTAATGACAAACTTTTGAAAATGTTGACTTTATCAATTTTGATTAATGATGAAAAAGTAAGAATTTTCTGTTTGGAAAAAATTTTGCTTAGCACGAATTTCGAGAAAAATATTAAAATAATAATAAAAAAATTTATGACAAATTTTCAAAAATGATTTGTTTTATCAATTTTGAGTAATGGTGAGAAAATAAGAATTCAAAATTGAAAAAGGCATAAGAATATTTTAAACACACCTACAAATATTATTTATTTGAAAAAAGGTCGAGTGGTGTTGCACCAACCTCGATTAACAAGAAAGAAAAGAAATAAGATTTACAATTTCGTAAATCCGAAAAACTCTCAAATTGATGGTTGCACCAAATTTGAGCTACCCTGCTCTGATACCACTTGTTGGATCGAGAGAAACGATAGAGGGGGGGGGGGTGAATATCGTTAAACGCTTTTCGGATAAAAACTAGAGCAAGTACACAGCGGAATAAAAACAATCGCGAACACAGGTAGTTTTACTTGGTTCGGAGCCTAGGTCGACTCCTACTCCAAGGCCCACGGTCGTTGACCATTTTCTGCGGGCAATTCTATATGTGCGCAAAATGGTTTACAAATAGATGTTACAATTGCAGTATAGTAAACACAAAAAGAAAACGGCTCTTCGTTACCGACGTCCGGTGTGGAATGTTTCTCGTAGCAGAGGGACGTCGTCGGTGCTTGTGTCTCGAGTCGGGAGGTTTCTGGAGCAGAGTGCGGGAGTAGAAGAGCGTGGATGCGTTGAATGAATTTCGTATCTGAAGCCTTGGGGTCGAGGGCCTTTTTATAGCCCCTGGGGGCGCTTGGAACGTCGGGTCAACTCTTATCTGTTGGCTTCGCTGGAGTCTGCTTCGATTGCTTGACCTGGGGGCGCTCGGGAGCATGGGGGGTGCCCGGGAGCACGGGGGCACCCCGCCCATAAGCTTTCGAAGTACTCCATGTGCTTCATGTGTTTTGTGTTCACCTTGGGGGCGCCCGGGACACTCCGGGCGCCCTGGTCAGCTGCTGCCTCACTCCTTTGAGGCTCTCTGAGCTGCAGACACTCGTTCCTTCGATCCTGCATCCAGGGTTAGTCCAAAACAACACAGAGCAATATTATATTAATTTTATACAGTCTTAGCTGTCTTAGTTCTGACTTTGGGCCTCCCAAATGGAGCCCTAGGTCAAACCGACGCCTACTGTTCCCTCACCGGGGAACGCATCTTCACCTACTCCTCTCGGGAGAATGTACCTGATGCCAACCGGCTCCTCCGGTTGGACTTTTGCCCGGCAGTCCTTCGCCAGGTGCCTAGCTATCCTTTGCTAGGTCTTCAGTACCAAGCTGCCCTTTGCCCGGTGCCTAGCAGCCCTTCGCTAGGACTTTGTTTCCTGGCAGTCCTTCGCCAGGTGCCTAGCAGCCTTTAGCAGCCCTTCGCTAGGACTTCTTTCTGCACACTCAAGTAACTTTATTAGATCACAAATAGGACTTAACTTTGAATCCTTTGCCAATATCAAAACAAGGTTCGATATGGTACTTCCTGTACCAACATGTTGTACTGAACCAGTCCAGACCTAAAGTTCAGGCATGGGTACCCAAACTGTGCCTGAACAATCAAACTGGATCAAATCAGTATAGGATCCCCAAGGACAAGATTCACATCTTGCCGAATCATTATCGTGACTTTAGTCCAGGGGGAGCCAAATTAAAAACAATATTTATTATTAGATAAAATTCAATTGTTGTTTGCAAATTGCATGATTGATTGTTTATTTAATTCCAGCAATTTACCATGCTTAGAATTAGGAATGGTTAGAATAAGGACTCAATCAATTAATTAAAATTTGAACAACATAGTATTGTGTGGCGGTGAGATGATAGTACGTTAGGGAAGCCAATTCTAATAAGGTCAAGTATACTCTACTTGGTCTCTTTAGACTGGTGAAACTAGCCGAAGCTACCGATCCAAGACCCAAGATAGTTAGACCAGAACTTTTCAAGAAATAGTTTTGAAAATAAAATTTCATTAAAAAGCTTTGTCAAGGAAAGGGTTGATGATCCAATAAGGCTACGACCAAAGAAGGCCTAGTGCCTCGCCAAGACTTGGAAGCCAATTCTTGAAATTCAAATTCAAATTATTCTTTGTCAAATTCAAATCTAACACAAATTTTCAGTTAATTGTAGATTCAAACATTTTTTTAATAAACTCAAAATCAACTGTTTTCAAAATTAATTTATTTTTTTTAAAAAAAATTAATAATAATAATAAATCATAATTTTTCAAAATAATTTTATCTATTAAAACCTGTCTCACAAAACCCATAAGGCAAACGTGATTGATAATCTTAGATTGGGTGAGACAGACTAGGCTGTGAAAACCAATTTAGGCTATTCCTGATTCTAATTGGATCCAAATTAACAAAACTCTTTATGTGTAGGAACATAAAGATTTGGACCAATGGATGTTGGATAGCGGTTGCTCCAGACACATGACTGGAGATAAATTGAAATTCACCAAACTCAAGTTCAAGAACCTAGGCTCAGTGACATTTGGCAACAATGATACACTCAAGGTAATTGGGTCAGGTAATATTGAACTTAAATCTGACTTTGTTATTAAGAAAATACTTTTGGTTGAAAATTTTAATTTTAACTTGCTTAGCATAAGTCAGTTGTGTGATTCTGGTTATGTAGTTACCTTCAACAATTCTAACTGCCTGATTAGAAACTTGCAAGACTCGAAAATCATGCTTAAGGGCACAAGGAAAAATAATGTTTACACTATAAACCTACCCCTAGTACCTAAATGTATGTTAACTCAGTTAGAACAATCAAACCTCTGGCATAGGAGATTAGGTCACACTAATCTGAGAATTATTTCAAAAATCACCCAACTTGGCCTAATTAAAGGTATCCCTAAAATTAAAAATCATGAAAACTTAATATGTGAATCATGTAATCAAGGTAAACAAACCAGGTCTAATCACAAACTAATCCAATCTGATCAAACTCAAACCACACTTGAGCTCCTGCACCTTAACCTAATTGATTCACATGGAGCCAAGTCACTAAGCGGAAACCGGTACTGCTTAGTAATAGTTGATGATTACTCCAGGTTTACCTGGGTTAGGTTTTTAAAGACCAAAGATGAAACCCTAAACCTATTTAATGAATTTTGTAAGTTAATTGAAAATCAAAACGATACTAAAATCAAAAGACTTATGAGTGACCACGGGGGAGAATTTGAAAATCAACGGTTCGAGGAATTCTATAAGGTAAATGGGTACGTACATGAATTTTCGTGTCCTAGAACCCCCCAGCAAAATAGGATACTCGAAAGGAGAAATAGAACTCTACAGGAAGCCGCTAGGGCTATGCTCAACGAATTCAACCTAGTCAACCAATATTGGGCAGAAGCAGTTAGTACGGCTTGCTACATTCAAAATAGGGTCCTGATTAACAAGCGACACAACAAAACACCCTATGAATTATACTATCATAGACTTCCAAATCTACACTACCTAAGGGTCTTTGGATGCAAAGTCCATATCCTAAACACCAAAGACTATCTAGAAAAATTCCAGTCTAAGTCAACCCCAGGCATCTTCCTAGGATATTCAACCACAAGTAGAGCCTATAGGGTTTAGAACAAACAAACTAAGAAAATTGAAGAAACAACCAATTTAATATTTGATGAAGAAATTAACTCAAAACCTGATAATCCAAATAAAACTTCGTCAAATACTGATCAAGAAGATAATGAACAAGCTGTTGAATCTTTAATTGCACCCATAAATGAACCAATAATTGAACTAATAATTGAACCAACTCAAATAGTTGAGTCAAATAGTGAACCAAACCGACCAGCCGGACCTGAGGCTGAACCAAGTTCTAGAAAAACCAAGAAACCCAGACTCAGTCACACAATCAATCAAATTATGGGTGATCCAACGTTAGGAGTCAGAACTAGGTCTTCCTATAGAAACCTTAGTCAGATAGCAATGATTTCAAAAATTGAACCTAAGACTATTGAGGAAGCCCTACCTGATCCTGATTGGATCATAGCTATGCAAGAAGAGTTAGTCCAATTTGAAAGAAACCAAGTCTGGGAACTAGTACCTAAACCTGAGGGCAAATCCGTCATTGACACTAAGTGGGTGTTTAGGAATAAGTTAAATGATCAAGGAGAAATAGTCAGAAATAAAGCCTGCTTAGTAGCGAAAGGATTCAGTCAGGTAGAAGGGTTAGATTATGACGAAATCTATGCCCCGGTAGCTAGACTTGAGTCTATTAGGATGTTATTAGCCTTTGCATCCCATAAAGGATTTAAATTATACCAAATGGATGTAAAGTCAGCTTTTCTAAATGGATTCATTAAGGAAGAGGTCTATGCAGGACAACCCCCTGGGTTTGAAGACTTAGAACGACCTGACCATGTTTACAAACTCACTAAGGCACTTTATGGATTAAAACAAGCACCTAGGGCCTGGTATGAACGCTTATCAACTTACCTAATCTCTAAAGACTTTAAACAAGGACAAATTGACTCAACCCTATTCATTAAAACCTTAGGAAAAGAAATCTTTATTGCCCAAATCTACGTCGATGACATAATCTTTGGGTCCACCAACTCTAATTTTTTAAAAGAATTTGTAAAAATAATGGAAAACGAGTTTGAAATAAGCCTAGTTGGTGAGCTCAACTTTTTTCTAGGGTTACAAATTAAATAAACTAGGGATGGAAACTATGTCCATCAATTCAAATATGCTAAAGGGTTAATAAAGAAATTTAAAATGGACAACTCTAAAAGCATAAGTACCCCCATGGCCACAAATGTAAAAATAGATAGTGACCCTAATGGTAAACCAGTAGACCTTAAACTCTATAGAAGTATGATTAGGAGTCTACTGTACCTTACAGCCAGCAGACCTAATATTCTTTTTGCCATAGGAATGTGTGCTAGATACCAAACCTGTGCTAAGGAAACGCACTTAGCAGCCCTAAAAAGAATTCTAAGATATGTTAAGGGCACCTTAAATGTAGGAATTTGGTATCCAAGGACCTCAACCTTTGACTTGTCAGGATACTGACTCTGACTACGTTGGTTGTAAATTAGATAGAAAGAGCACAAGTGGAAGCTGCCAACTATTAGGAAATAGTCTAGTAAGTTGGTGCAGCATACAACAACACTGTGTAGCTCTATCCACAACTGAAGTTGAGTATGTTGCATTAGGAGAGTGTGTAGCATAACTTTTATGATGATGCACACTCTTAAGGACTTCCAGCTCAACTACACCCAAACTCAAGTCTTTATTGACAATATAAGCTCAATTAATCTAACTAAGAACCCAATCCAACATTCCAGAACTAAACACATAGAAGTTAAACACCACTTTTTAAGAGACCACGTAGCCAGGGGTGAGATAGTCCTTAAACATGTAAATTCTAAATCTAACTTAGCTGACATATTCACCAAACCCCTACCTGAGTCTGAGTTCAGTTCACTAAGAAGGCAGTTAGGATTATGCTTGGTAGAATAGGTTTACTCCATTTTTTTCTGCTTTACTTGATTTTTAAATCAGTTTCTAAAATAATTTTAAAACTGCTTTACTTAATTTCAAAATCAGCTATTAATTAGTTTGAAAAATCTTTTTAGCATTTTTTGACTTAGTTTTATTTCAAAAACTATCCACTTCAAAATTAGGGCTTTTTCGCAAATGGACTTAGCCTAGGCCCTAACCCTAGAACTGCATCCACCTATAGATTTAGAAGCCAACATCTCACAAGCACCTTAGGGTACTTTTGACTGATAACCTAGAAAGGGTTGAGATGCTTAGGTCTTTATTCAAGATGCTTTAAGTCAGTGCATCTGCAGTAATTGGGGCACTAAATACAACTTAAATAGAAATTAAGTTAAGTGTTATGTTTAGAAAATCTAACTTGAACAGAACACTTAACACGACTAACCCTAGCAAAAACTACTGTTTATAATGTTGATGCAGTCTGGCCCTGATTGTAGTTTTGGTGTTGACACCAATTTTAGTTTAGGATGATGATTAATCTGATTATGGTTAAGTCCTAATCGGGGATTAGGCATGTTATGGAAAATCCTAGCTTGGAAGGCTAGGTGTTGAAAAATCCTAACCTGGAGGGTTAGGTATGGAAAGTCCTAGCTTGGAGGGCTAGGTGTTGAAAAGTCCTAATTCGGAAGGTTGGGGTGAAAAGTCCTAGCTTGGAGGGCTAGGTGAAAAATCCTAGCTTGGAGGGCTAGGTGAAAAGTCCTAACTTCGAGGGTTAGGTGAAAAGTCCCAACTGGAGGGTTAGGTGAAAAATCCTAGCTTGGAGGGCTAGGTGTGGAAAAGGTCTAACTCGGAAGGGTTGGGTGAAAAGTCCTAGCTTGGAGGGCTAGGTGAAAGGTCCTAGCTTGGAGGGCTAGGTGAAAAGTCCTAACTTGGAGGGTTAGGTGAAAAGTCCCAACTTGGAGGGTTAGATGGAAAAATTCTAGCTTGGAAGGCTAGGTCTGCGTCCCTGGATCGGTCCGGTGACCGATCAGGGATATTGGCACGCTGCTCCTGCGTGGATCGGTCTGGTGACCGATCCAGCAATGACTGATCGGTCTGGTAACTGATCAGGGAGCGCACAGTGAGGTTGGGAACCTACTGTGTGGCTCCTGATCGGTCTGGTGACCGATCAGACAACAGGCTGCTGCCTTGTTGCTTGGCTCCTGATCGGTCCGGTGACCGATCAGGGAGCAAGCAGCTTCCTCACTACCTTATTCCTGATCGGTCTGGTGATCGATCAGGGAGTAAACCGTGAGTTGAGTTCCCCTGCGGATCAGCTCCTGAACGGTCCGGTGACCGATCAGAGACTTAGGATCTGATTTTCGGAATTACTGTTCATCGAACCTGATCGGTCTGGGTGACCGATCAGGCATCACTTTGATCGGTCTGGTGACCGATCAGGCTTCGTTCTGATCGGTCCGGTGACCGATCAGGCTTGTGTTGCCACGAGAGCTGGGAGTCCCAGCGAAGCGGTGGATCGGTCCGGTGACTGACCCACGAGCCCTGGATCGGTCCGATGACCGATCACTTTAATTCAAATTATTATCAGACACTCTAATCGCGTCTGAGCATATATCTGATACACTGCGGCTGATATCTGATCATTGATTTCTTGCTTGATATGCTACTCTAACCCACTGATTAAGCTGCAGATGACAGGGAAGGATTCAAACACTCAAGGAGAGTCAATGGTGGACTTTCTTTGGAGCAGGTTTGTCTATTTTCCATCCCAGGTTGCAACGGGCGTTGGCGCTAGCTGGAGCTGCTGTCTGGGGCTGGTTTGAGGGAAGCTCAGGAGGTCCAGAAGGGCTCAGTGGTGGCTGGTGGTTGCAGAAGAGCAGCTGGAGGCTGCTGTGGGATGGTGACCTGGAGCTGTGTGGAGAAGACCTAAGCGCTGGTTGTGAGAAGTCTTCAACAACACTGTGAATCAGTTTTGGCTGAGAAGTTTTGTGTGGCTTGCTGCGTGCTTGTGATCTTGCTGTTCTATCATTCCTGAGCAAGCTCTTGAGATCTGAGAAGCTACCACTCCTTGCTTGAGCACTTGGAAGACGGAACAAGAGGCTTGAAGTCCAACAACGAGAAGACACGGAGAAAGGGATTCTTGCGTGAGATCGTCGTTGGATGGAGCTTGCAGAAGCCTGCTATGTTCTTGTCTTCGCTTGTGCTAAGTAAGATCTTTCTCGTGTTTCATTGTGCTTAAACATATATCTGTGATTGAAACGCTGTGGAGAGGTTTCTCCACCGAGAAGGAGGTTGCTTTCTATCCGGTGTTAACCGGGGCTTGATCTGCCGACGATCAAGGGATCACCCACCTTAAGGGCACGTCAAGGAGTAGGGGCAAGTTATCCCCGAACCTTGTAAACCCTCCTTGCTAGCGATTCTGCTAGTTGTGTTTGCTTGCTTTCGTTTTCTGTTCTGTTTTTCTGCACGTAGTTGTTTCCATTGCTTCTTCTGCTGTGTTACTGATAAATTTGAGTGCAGAAATTCTATATGTCATTAAGTCCAAGTGTTTATCTATATTCACCCCCCCCTCTCTAGCCATCCGGGTTCTAACAAGTGGTATCAGAGCTTGGGGCTTTGTTTTTGCGGATTAACAACCGAGAGCTATAACCCATGGCATTGAGAGAAGGATTTTCCACCGCCCGACCTCCTTTCTTTGATGGCACTGATTTCCAATATTGGAGATCAAAGATGGAGTATTACTTGAAGATGGACATCAACACTTGGTTCGCAGTGAAGGAGGGTTTCACTCCTCCTAAGGATGATGAAGGCAAGGAACTTGAATGATGGCGGTGGACAGCCGAACAAACTCGAAAGAGTGAAGCCGACGCAAAGGCGGTTGTCACTCTACAATGCGGGATGAACAAAGACCAACTCATCAAGGTTGGTCCTCTCACAAGTGCAAAGGACTTGTGGAATAAGCTCATCGAACTTCATGAGGGCACCCGAGACTCAAGAATCGCCAAGAGGGATTTGTTTCTCAACCAATTACAAAATCTCTCCATGAAGGAAAATGAATTGGTAAGTGAGCTTCATAGCCGGTTCAAGGAAGTCCTCAATAGGCTTCATTCAATTGATGAAAAGGTCGAGAATCGCGACCTTGTGAGGTATGTACTAAAAGCATTTCCAAGGAATTCTTTGTGGTCATCCATGGTGGATGCCTGCAAAGTATCCAAGGACTTATCAATTGTTAAGCTAGATGATTTGTTTTGTGAGATGGAATTGCATGAAATGGCTAACAAAGGCCCCAAGGAGAAGGGGATTGTCTTAGTGGCAGGGGATCGATCCAATAAGAAGAAGAAGAAGAAGAAGAAGAAGAAGGAGAAGGAAGTCTCCTCATCTTCATCCTCTTCCGAATCCGAGTCCGATTCCGAAGAAGATGGCAGCGGCTCCTCATCCTCCGAAATGATGAACTTTATAAGAAGGATG
>JAGFNQ010002989.1:0-24707 GCA_024364735.1 Boesenbergia rotunda | reverse complement strand
AAAATTGAGATCATGACAAAGTTTTCCACAAAACAATTATATGATTAAGTCGAACACTAACCGGCTCTGATACCACTGTTGGGACCGGGTGCATGTCGACAAGGATACGAGTTCGTAAAATTTTAAATTTTTACGTGCAGCGGAAGAATTTGCATAAAATAATTTCCTAAATTATTTTAACTTCGTATCTAGCTTGCAATCTTATGGTGTGTTGACATAATCATAAAATAAAACTTTGCGGAAAAGTAAACTGATTTACTTTTATACCTCGCGTAACTCGAAGAAAGGGACGAGATGCAACCGTAGCGTCCCTTGGAAGCTTCGCCTATATTTGCGTCCACGCCGAGTTCTCTTCAGGATGACTTCACAAAGTCATGAGTTTTGTGCCGACGAGAACTACTAGATTCTCTATAGGCACAACAAAGAAGATCAAGAGAAGAAAAGGAAACTAACCAACGAAGTAACGGAATCGAATTCCGAGAGAGAGGGAGATGTGATCCGCTTCTTCTTCTTCTTGGTTGGTTTCTTCTTCTCCTTGAAGCTCACGACAACACCTTGCCTTGGTGTAGGTTGGGCGCCGGCCCTAATGGAGCTAGGGTGGCCGCCGGCCCTAATGGAAGGGAGGGGGAAGGAGGAGAGAAGAGAAGAGAGAGAGGGAGAGCTCTATTTCGATTATCAAAATCTTGGGAATCCAAGGCTTGCCTATGGTTCCTTATATAGTTGCTTCTCCCTTGCCAAGTCTCCTCTTAACCGAATTAACGGAATTAACGGAATTAGTTATCATAAGAAATTTATCCTATAAATTCTCTTATGAATTATTCCGTTTAAACCAAGTTTTATTATAACTAACTTTATAATAAAACTAATTAGTTATCATAAGAAATTTATCCTATAAATTCTCTTATGAATTTTATTATAACTAACTTTATAATAAAACTAATTAATTATCATAAGAAATTTATCCTAAAAATTCTCTTATGAATTATTCCGTTTAAACCAAGTTTTATTATAACTAACTTTATAATAAAACTAATTAGTTATCATAAGAAATTTATCCTATAAATTCTCTTATGAATTTTATTATAACTAACTTTATAATAAAATTAATTAATTATCATAAGAAATTTATCCTATAAATTCTCATATGAATTATTCCGTTTAAACCAAGTTTTATTATAACTAACTTTATAATAAAACTAATTGATCTCTCCTTTTATTATGGAATAAATTTTATAAGAAATTTATAAACTTTCTTATTATGGAAAAATCAATTCATAATTGATTTTATAAAATTAAAATAAACCAATTCATGGATTATTTTACTTCCATATAAAGAATAAATTTCTATAAATTTATTTATATAAATTTCTTTATACAAATTTATTTATCCATAATTTATAAAATAAATCGCGCTAGATTTACTTTATTAATTAAACCAAAATTAATTGGTTATCTTCCCAATAGGTGGCCGGCCAACCAAGGAGGGTTGGCACCCTCTTTGGCCGGCCCAAACCGAGCCGAACCAACCCGAATTAAACTCATTTAATTCGCTCAAAAAGCCTTCAAAAGACTTAGCCATTTTTAGCTTCCATTGCGCCTCTGATTAACTCAAATTCGACTTATTTCTCTTGATCAGAAAATCTAATTTTCAACTCGTTTTAAATCCCTCGGATTACTCATAGAGCGTGTGACTAAATAGGCTTTCGATTTATGTTGGCCGTCTATAATTAACCAATTATAGAACGATCATGAGTGGCACCTAGTAGTACATCATGATCCTCAATTAATCGAAAGATCAATGGTTTGACCCCAGAAGAAATTATTCTGAAACCCTTCAGCAGCTCTAATGAATCATGCCTCATTCCCTTCACCATCTTATACCCACTTGGTTCAGGACACGGTCTATTTGTGTCAGTCCCCACTAGGCTGACTATGTCACACCTAGCCCAAGTAGTGTCTTTCTCGTCCTTTGGATTTCTAGTTACTCTCATGTATTTTAGAGACTCGCACTCTAAACATGATATACTCTGGCCAGAGGTTTTGAGTAACAATCCGATGATAGGCCTGGGTATACATCTCCTCGCAAGGAGTGGTGAATCCTTTGTAGGTTGTTCAAACATCTTCGGACACTTCGGCTTATACCCAATCATCCTGGGTCCACACCTCCTTGGAGATGCTTGCTTAAGATGTTAAAGTATAAGTCTCCATAACCAAGATGACTTGAACACCGCAAGTCAAAGGAACATCGCACTTAAGCCGCAGTAAGAACTTCATTGACATTTCTATAGATAGATTCCATATGAAGTCTTACAGCTAGTCACTCCAATGAACTAGTTCCCTTAACTAGCATCCATGTTTATCTCCGGACATCCCAATGTCACCAGCCAGTGAGAATCAGCTGATTAGAGAATAACCCATGCTAGTCTCAACAGAATTGATAGTGTCCGTATTTATCAATTCATCGACTAGGGATATTTTCAATACTTCACATTTGCGCATTTAGAGATAATCACTAGTTATGATCCCATCACAAATTCTCTTATGCTGTGAGTTGTATTGCGGACATTCAGTAGATGAGTTTAAAATCCCAATCAAATACACAAGCATGTATACTCAAATAGTGAATTATCATTTATTGAAATAAATGTTTACAATCATAAGGCGATTGCCTTAGGACACTTCTCTCATATCACTAACAATGTGTTCTATGCCATGCACTTGAATGGTAGGTAGTATGTTTATGGAAGTCCTACTTATGTATGCTTGGGATGAATACCATGCTTATGTATGAAATGTCATGTTTACCTTATATATCATGATCATGCAAACTCTATGGATTAGGATGATTGTCTATGCAAACATGTCATGTTCAATGAATATAATGCAATGCTTACCTTATATGACATGATCATGCAAGCACTAGAAATAAGAATGATGTTTATGTAAGTAGGCCATGTTCTATGAATGAAGATGCATGTTATGTTTATAAATGAAGATGCATGTTATGTTTATGAATGAAAGTACATACTATGTTTTATGAATAAAGATGCATGCCATATTTATGAATAACGGCACGGTCGATGGTCGACGGTACGACGGTACGACGGTCATGAGGACCGATAAATGGGCCGGTAGACGGGCCGGGTCGTTACATATGTTATGTTTATGAATGAAGATGCATGCCATGTTTTATGAATAAAGATGCATGCCATGATGTATGAATGATGAAGCATATGAAGTATTTTACTTTATGAATGGGCTTGTACAGGACCGAAGTATGGGTCCAAGGGATGGGCACCTTAAGAACGCTCCGGTTCTGGACTATCGACTATGCTGTCCACAGTTCTGGCACTACCGAAGCTGTGCAACAGGGATGGGCACCTTAAGAACGCCCCGGTTCTGGGACTACCGACTATGCTGTCCTTACCCTAGTAGGTCGGGGCTCGCTACCTCGTATTTACTTAGGGATGCGCGCTTATGATGTATGTATGTGGTACAAGCCGGGGACCCCCAATGATGTTATGATGATGTTTAAGTATTTAAAAGTATGATTTTAAAAGTTAAGCATCCTTATGTATATGCATTTGCCTCATACATTCATTCATGTTATGCATTATGCCAGGATGGTAATGTTTTATGCTTATGTTATGATAAGAACCATGCATTGCTTATGTTATGATAAGAACCATGCTATGCTTATGCTATGTTAAGAACCATTCTATGCTTATGTTATGTTAAGAACCATGCTATGCTTATGTTATGATAAGAACCATGCTATGCTTATGCTATGTTATGAACCATGCTATGCTTATGTTATGTTAAGAACCATGCTATGCTTATGTTATGTTAAGAACCATGCTATGCTTATGTTATGTTAAGAACCATGCTATGCTTATGTTATGTTAAGAACCATGCTATGCTTATGTTATGTTAAGGACCATGCTATGCTCATGTTATGTTAAGAACCATGTTATATGCTTTATGTTTATGTTATGCCATGTATCATGCATGTTAAGAATGTCTCTTTATGTTTATGTTTATGCCATGTATCATGTCATGCTACGAACGTTTATCATGTTTATGTTTATGTCATGCTACGAATGTTTATCATGTCTATGTTGATGCCAAGTATTATGTCATGCTACGAATGTTTATTATGTCATGTTTATGCCAAGTATTATGCCATGCTACGAATGTTTATCATGTTTACGTTTATGCTATGCTACGAATGTTTATTATGTTTATGTTCATGCCATGTCAAATATATGCTAAGTGATCATAAATGCTGATGTTCTAAGTAGAGCACCAAGTATGTAAATATTTCATGTGCTCATTATTAAATGATTAATGGTTTTAGTGAGTAGGAAAGAGTCTTACTAAGCCTGTGTGCTTATAGTCTTATTTCCTTATACCGCAGATCATGCAAAGGGACAGTAAGGAAGCAGCAGGAGGGCAATAAAGCATGTGTGTGGTAGTGACTTGGCCAAGAAACAATGTGGTTGCTCGTCTTATGATAGAACTTTACCTTTACTATTTATGTGCTTGAATGGTGACTTATGTGACTCTATGACATGATGCTAAGTATGACATGATGCTAAGTATGACATGATATGATGCTAAGTATGAAGTTAATATGCCAAGTTCCAATGTCATGATGTTAGGAATGGTAGTAGGTGCATGTAGGTGTATGTTTAAAGTTTTCCGCTGCATTATGATGTCCACCTGCCCTACTCATGTTAACGTAACGCCGCTTTATGGAAAGAAAAAAAAACGGGCGTTACATCGAGCTCAAGATGTTCTAGACCATCCATTCAAGAAAAAGGAAGATCTGGACCATCCACCACTGATCTAGTTAATCCAAGCTGGGGACAGGTAGATCAGAACCATTGATTAGGATCTATGGAGTTTGGTTCAGATCTGAAGAGATCTGACCGTTGGATGAAGCCAAATCGATCTCAGTCGTCCGTTACTAATGAATTAAAGATTGGAGCTGTGAGATCTGGCTGGGTTAGCTGACCCAACTTCTGGCTGGGTTAGTTGAACCAACTGATGAGTTGGGCTGAGATTGAACCCATTTGCTGGCTGAATCAAAGCTGAACCAAGGCTGGTCTGAACCATTTTCAGAGCTAAACTCAAGCTGAGCCGAACTCAGGGCTGAATCAAATCACGGAAGCTGGTTGACTGAACCAACTGCTGGGCTAAGGCTGAACGAACCCAAGCTGGACCGAACCAAACTGTTGGGCTGAACCATTTGCTGAGCTGAACCCAAACACAACTGCTGAACCCAAGCTGGACTGAGCCAATTGTTGAACCTGGATCGAACTCAAGTGAGGAAGAGCGCCCGATCGCTTTCCTCTGGCTCACACACATCCGACTCGACCGGTTCGCGAGGAAGAAGAGGGGAAACACTCGATCCCGACAGCCATCGGACTCCACACGCAGGCTGCTCGTGGTGATTCTTCTCCTCCTTCATCTTCATCGTCGCCGCAACTAGGGTTAGGGGTTCCAACCCTAGTCGGTCGGAGCTTCGATCAACCGAGTCGAGGGGTTCCCGACTCATTCATCCACCTCCACCTCCACCGGCGTCTCCACCACTTCATCGCCGCCGATCGGAGAAGATCTGAATCGAGTTTGAGGGGTTCTCGACTTGAGCTAATCTTCTCCATCCGCTCTCCACTCCACCACAGCTAGGGTATCGGGTCCGTGCCCTAGTCGACTCCACCGCAGCTTTCTCTCGAGTTCGAGGGGTTCCCGACTCGATCGAGGTTGTCCTTCACTCCACTGCCGCAGTTCCTTATCAGCATTACAGCAATTTCTTCATAGTTCCTTTTACAGCAATTCCTTTATTTTCAGTAGTTCAATCGATTCAGTAGTTTTTCCTTCCCGGCAGATTTCTTTCTAGCATTTCTTCCATTTTCGGCAGCAGTTATCTTCCAGCTTCTTCTTCATCAGCATCCGGCAAAAATTCATTTCACAGAAGCTCTTCACAGTTTCAATTTCATCCGATCTAACAGTTATCTTCCATCAATTTCTTTCCAGCAGCCGGCAGTAGCTTCATCTTCCAGCGATTTTGGACAACAGCTTCACATCCGATTACGGTTTTAATTATTTTTGTGTTAGAATGCTTCTTTCTTACGATCAATGTTGTATTGATGGATCTTCCCCAATTCAAATTGCACATACTCTTGTTATTTTAATTCATGCATATGATGTGTTCGATCAAATGCTTCTTAGAATAGTTAGTTTAAATTGTGATGTTTCTTAGTTGTTTAAGTTTCGTTCTGAGTTGCTCTTCCTATTGCTTTTAGTTACATGTTTTCATTTAAATGCAATTAAGCTAGGTTAGATTAGATTTCTTCAATGCTGTAATTTTGTTCCATGTTAGTTTTGTCAATGCTTAATTTCAAGTTGTTCTTTTCTTTACCGCAATTGTAGCCAGGTTAAATTAGATTTTCTTACCTGTATTGTCTTTCCTTAATTAGACTTGATTTTATACCTGCTTTGTCATTTCTTTTCGTAATATTAACGTTCAAACCCAAAACCCAAAACCCAGTTCATATCCAAAACCCAAAAGCAATAAAATATGATCCTGAGATTTATCTTGCATCAACTACATTCATTGGGAGACGACTCGAGTTACTCTATGCTACATTAGTTTAGAGGAATTCGGTACTTAAATTGTATTTGAAACCGTAACACGACAAAAAACGGTTATCAAATTTGGCGCCGTTGCCGCGGAATGTAGTGGTGTTTGATAATTATATCTTTTGATTCTATTCTTGATTGCTTTATCTTTTGTATACGGTTGCTGCCATTTTGTTTGCTTTGTTACAGGACTGCTAGTTCAAAATGTTTTCATCTACTTACCAGCAGCCGTGTCAACAATTTCAACAGTAGAACCAATATTTTCAGCAGTCCCAATCAAATTTTCAACAACCAAGTTATCAATTTCAGCAAGGGCAGCCACAATGTCAGCCTTTTCAACAATTTCAGCAGCCCTACTCAGATTTGCAGCAGTACCAAATTTTCAATCAGCCACCACAGCAGTTTCAACCACAATTTCAGAATTTTCAGCAAGGGTACAATCAAAATTTTCAACAAAATATTTCACCATTTCACCAGCCTCAATTTCAGCCAATTCAGCCAATTCAGCAAACATTTCAGCCACCTCAGCCCCAAATTCAGCAGTTCCAGCAAATGCAGCAACATCATTCTTGCTATCAACCCAATTTTCAGCAGTTTAATCAACCTATTCAACCATTTGTTTGAACTCAATAGGACTGAACCCAAGAGCTGAACCGGACTGCTGGGCTGAACCGAACTGATTGGCTTGGCTTGACTGGACCGAACCAAGGAACTGGACTGAACCCAAGCTGATCTGT
Source organism: Boesenbergia rotunda (assembly GCA_024364735.1). Lineage (NCBI taxonomy): Eukaryota > Viridiplantae > Streptophyta > Magnoliopsida > Zingiberales > Zingiberaceae > Boesenbergia > Boesenbergia rotunda. Next base: position 17,325 of record JAGFNQ010002989.1, on the reverse strand, counting down.
GAGTGGCTTGGCTAACCGAACCCATGCGCATCCGAGACATCAAAAGGGCACGCCGACGCAAACCTAGGTTATCCTCTCGGCACTCCCTCTTCTCCACACGAGGGTGATCGGAGAGAGGCTGCTGAGATTGTGGGGTTCCCGTCTCACGCATCTTCTCCACCTCCACCAAGGGCCGGTCGGAGTTCATCATCGCCACCTTCATCTTCTCCATCCATCTCGCCACCGACCACAGCTAGGTTTCAGGGGTTCCGAACCCTAGCTGACATCTCATCATCGCACCACCGCCGGCCGGACTTCCACTTCGCATTCTCACTCTTGATGCGGTTGCTCGGGAGCGACGATCCACCTTCATCCGATCCCATTTTTCAGCATTTTACTTCTTTCCAGCAGATTTTCTTTCCGGTTTTTCTTCAGTATTTTCCTTAATAGCAATTCGATTTCAGCTGATATTTGTTTCGTGTCCAGCAGTTTCTTCTTCATTAGATTGGATCCAGCAGCTTCAAGCTTCATTTTCAACAATTCAGTTCTTAATAGCTTTTCCTTCGGTCACAGCTTGTTTTTCTTCATAGCATTCTGTAGTAGTTTAATTTTTTCCTTAATAGCAGGGTACTTCCAGCATTTTCAGCAGATCCCGTAGCCAGCAGAAATCAATTTCTTCACATCTTTCATTTCAGCAAATTGTTTAGATCCATTTCTTCACAGCTTCTTCATCAGTTCCTTTCATCAATTACGGCAGCAATTTCTTTGATACTTCACAGCAGATCCTTACACCAGTAGCTAGCAGAGATTCTTCCCAACAGTCTCATCCCTTAACAGCCGATCCATTCTTTTACAGAGATCATCACAAATTCGATTGCAGCTTAGTGTTTACTTTTGATTGTTTGTTATGTGATGACAGTTTGTGTCAATTGAGGAATGTTTGTATCAGGTTTGATCTTTCATGTTTTCGAATGGCACGTACCTTTGTCATTTTAATTCATGCTCGCAAGTTGTTCGACAAAATATTTCTATAGATTGGTTTAATTCTCATGCTTCTAGTGTTGCTTAAGATCTTGCTTATCTTGTCTCTTTCAATTGCTTAATGTTCATGTTTTCATTTAAATGCAATTAAGTTAGATCAGATTTGATTTCTAAAATGTTATAGGTTATGCTCCATGTCTAGGTTTCCTTGATGCTTTATTTCAAGTCGTTCTTTTCTTTACCACAATTGTAGTCAGGCTAAATTAGATTTCATTACCTGCAATGTTTTTTTCTTAATTAGGCTAGATTTCATACCTGCTTTGTCATTTCTTTTCGTAGTATTAACGTTCAACCCAAAACCCAGTTCATATCCAAAACCCAAAAGCAATAAAATACGATCATGAGAATTATCTTGCACCGACTACATTCGTTGGGAGACGACTCGAGTTACTCTATGCTACATTAGTTTAGAGGAATTCGATATCTTAATTGTATTTGAAACCGTAACACGACAGAAGCGGTTATCAAATTTGGCGCCGTTGCCCTAGTCGACTAGATCGAGGCTGTCCTTCACTCCACTGCCGCAGTTCCTTATCAGCATTACAGCAATTTCTTCATAGTTCCTTTTACAGGAATTCCTTTATTTTCAGTAGTTCAATCGATTCAGTAGTTTTTCCTTCCTAGCAGATTTCTTTCTAGCATTTCTTCCATTTCCGACAGTAGTTATCTTCCAGCTTCTTCTTCATCAGCATCCGACAGAAATTCATTTCACAGAAGCTCTTCACAGTTTCAATTTCATCCGATCTAACAGTTATATTCCAGCAATTTCTTTCCAGCTGCCGGCAGTAGCTTCATCTTCCAGCGATTTTGGACAACAGCTTCATATCCGATTGCGGTTTTAATTGTTCTTGTGTTAGAATGCTTCTTTCTTACGATGAATGTTGTATTGATGGATCTTCCCCAATTCAAATTGCACATACTTTTGTTATTTTAACTCATGCATATGATGTGTTCGATCAAATGCTTCTTAGAATAGTTAGTTTAAATTGTGATGTTTCTTAGTTGTTTAAGTTTCGTTCTGAGTTGCTCTTCCTATTGCTTTTAGTTACATGTTTTCATTTAAACGCAATTAAGCTAGGTTAGATTAGATTTCTTCAATGCTGTAGTTTTGTTTCATGTTAGTTTTGTCAATACTTAATTTCAAGTTGTTCTTTTCTTTACCGCAATTGTAGCCAGGTTAAATTAGATTTTCTTACCTGTACTGTCTTTTCTTAATTAGACTAGATTTTATACCTGCTTTGTCATTTCTTTTCGTAATATTAACGTTCAAACCCAAAACCCAGTTCATATCCAAAACCCAAAAGCAATAAAATATGATCCTGAGATTTATCTTGCACCAACTACATTCGTTGGGAGATGACTCGAGTTACTCTATGCTACATTAGTTTAGACGAATTCGGTACTTAAATTGTATTTGAAACCGTAACACGACAAAAAACGATTATCAAATTTGGCGCCGTTGCCGGGGAATGTAGTGGTGCTTGATAATTCTATCTTTTGATTCTATTTTTGATTGGTTTATCTTTTGTATACGGTTGCTGCTATTTTACGTGTTTTGTGATAGGACTGCAGATTCAAAATGTTTTCAAATGCTTATTCATCTCCTCACCAGCAGTCGTGTCAACAATTTCAGCAGCCCTATTCAGATTTGCAGCAGTATCAAACTTTCAATCAACCACCATAACAATTTCAACCCCAATTTCAAAATTTTCAGCAAGGGTACAATCGAAATTTTCAACAAAATTTTCAACCAAGTCAGCCTTTCCAACAATTTCAGCAGTCAAATCAAGATTTTTAGCAAAGTCAACATTTCATTCAACCACCACAGCAATTTCAGCCACAATGTCAGCAAGGTCAGCTACCCTTTCAACCAAGTCAGAATTTTCAGCAGGGGTTCCAACCATTTCAGACTTTCCAGAATCAAAATCAAAGTGGATTTCAACCTTCACAGCAATATTTTCCATCAAACGATCAGAATTTTCAGCCACAATTTCAGAGTTTTCCATTCCAGAATCAGAATTTTCAGCAGCCAATCCAATCATTCAACCAACAATTTCAGTCCTATGATCAGAGTTTTCAGAATCATAATTTTCATCAATTTCCACCAAGTTGTGAACCAAGTTTTCAGCAATTTAATCAGCCCGTTCAATCATTTGAGCAGCCCCAACAGCTCCCACTTCAAAACTCACAGCCTACTCTTAATTTTCAGCAACCTCATGTCACATTTCAAGACCAACAGGAGTTCCACACCAATCAAGGAGGCTTTGAGAATCCTAATGAGAATGAGGCTCAACAACAAAGAATGGAGGAGATGTTTCAACTAGTTCTACAATATCACCAAAAGCAACAAAGGCTTCAAGACATTGAAAGAAGCAATGGACAAATTGTGAGTCAAATGAATCTATCTATAGGTGTAGGGGATTGCACAGAGCCCCAGGAACCACCTATATTGATTGATACATCAGAAAATTCAGAGGATAGGATTGAGAGTGTAGGGGATTGCACTGAGCCCCAAGAATCACCCATTCCTACTGATTTAGAGGCATTGGAGAAAATGGATAGCAGAGCTTGTAACAACCTTGATTTCGATTCTGAAATTTTACAGGACCCTTCTAAACTTTTCTTTTGTAAGGATTTAGTTGTTGATGATTCTAACTTTTCTAATATGGTTGTTGCAGATATGGTTGATGAAGCATGTGTTGCAGATGAATCCACAGGTGTAGGGGATTGCACTGAGCCCCAGGGACCACCAACATTGCTTGATATATTAGAAGATTCAGAGAATCAGAATGAAAGTGTAGGGACTTGCATGGTGGAAGCAAGAACCCAAGAATCACTTGCTTCAGTTGAGTGTCCACCAGAATTTGAGCCTGAGATGGAACCTGTTCTTGACCAGGAGGAAGCTATGGATACATCCGCTCTTGTAGAACCTCCAGGTATTCTTCAGCACGATCAGGTAAGTATTCCTCTTATGTCTTTGGAAAAATTAATGGAGGTACCTAAAAATGATTTTATTGTTTGTGATACACTTATGGATGCATCTTTTGTAAAATTTGATTGTGAGAAATTCATAGAGGCACCTATTGTTGAATTTGTGGAATGTAAAGCATGTTTGATACACCTCATGTGTAGCGACCTGCCTTCTCTACCTTTGACGGACCGTTACTTTGTCTACTTCTTGACTCTAATGCACGACTAAAATGCGGAACTTTCTCTTTGTATTTGTATTTAAATCTATCTAAGAATGATATTCTAACTTTAATAGTCATGCATGATACAATGGCACACTTCCTTCCTCTAAAATGCGTAAAGAAAATACTTATTGGAATATGAATGCAACTTTTCTAAGCATATTTAAAGCAATAAAACTTAATTCAAAAGGAGACTAACAACATCTTGGCACATGCATCAAATAACTCCTAAGCATTTCTACCTATCCAAACTCCACTTATCAGATTCTATAACATTTCTAGAACTTCATAGAATGTAAATCTTACTTTTCTACCGAATTTACAAGAATTTTAAGCACAATTAGGACTTAGTCCAAAAGGGAATAATAAGCTCAAGAATAAGTCTAAAATTCAATGTATCAACACGCTAAACTACCCATGCCCTTGCTCATCTAGTGCATTCACAAAAGTATACATACTAATTGAAATGACATGGAATATTCATTCTACAAAATTGAGCATGTAAAACTATCCGAAGCATAAATGTTTAATAAACTCCATAACACAATAACTTGGAACTTGGAAACCTTAAACATTGCATTTCAAATAAGCTAGACTGTCTCGTCCCAAGGACCTCTCCAAGGTCAGCCACCACACACACGTCACTCAGCACCGCCTCGTCGTCTTCCTTCAGAATTGCTTGCCTTTACCTTTATCTGCAGCAAGAGGAAATGCAACTAATAAGCATAAAGCTTAGCAAGTACTATCTAGCTCACAAAATCTCGAAATGTGCAAGCATGCTTTTTAAACAATGTGAAATCACATGAGATACTTTTATGCTTAAAAGAAACACTAAAACATGTATAACTCAAAACATGCATACTCAAGCATTAATACATCTTAGCTCACTTTTTCTTGGCTTAGCTTGAAACTTTAGCAATTCTTTAATTTTAAATCTTTCTTTAACTTTTAGAAAATTCTGCTAAAGCATATACTTGAAAATAATACTCACTTGGATCCACTTAAGACGTAAGTACCATCTTATGCGCGTTCCCTAAAAGGTTGGGGTAGCGAGCCACCAATCCTAATAGAGCAGACCTTGGTCTACCAGGGCCAAGACCTTGGAATTGGACACCTGGATTTCTTTAACGACGCCCTTGGACGCCGGGTACTGGCCTTAGAAAATAAAATACTTACTTTTTCTTATCTTGAATGCCTTGGCATTTTCACGAGCACCTTGTGTGCCCAAATCCCTAAGTCTTGACTTTTGAGGATTTCTTAAGGCTTTGGCCTTTTCTTTTCTTATCTTCATCTTCTCTTTTCTTTTCTCATAAATTTTCTTGGACCCCAACCTCATTTACGAACAGCTATTTGTACACATTAACACATTAATATACTCTAATAGCGACCTTTACGAGCTCAACTATGTCATCTCTAAAAAGTCTGGTCTCAAAAATAAAGATAACTCGTACATAGATAAATTATATAAACTGCTTACAATAAGACGTTCTTACTCTGTAAATCTAGCTACACAAGCTAATAAACTAAGCTGAAGAACAACATAATAATTGCATGCAAAATCAAAAACAAAAGGGAAATTTCATTTTTAACTTTCTAACGGGGAAAAACTTGCGGAAAACCGCCTCTTACTGCAGGTGAGCAGTACTTACCTTGATTTCTTGGACTTACAACCGAAATTAGACGACTATGGCTCGGGTGAAACTTGAGATCTCTACGAACCGTCCGCGCCTACGTGTTCTTCTCGTCGAGACGAGCGAAACGCCCCGACCCCCTTGAGATTCCCTTAGCCGGCGCCCCTTAGGAGAGGAGAGGAGGAAAGAAAACCTAGGTTCCCTTTTGTTTTCGCCGCCCCTCCCTCGCCCCCTTCTCGCACGCAGCCGAAAATTCTCCTCCAAGGGTTTCACGCGACTTAGGCGGGGTTTAAATACCTCTTCATGAAAAACGTAACTACTCTATAAAATTATTTCTCTCCACCTTTTGTTGTGCTTGATACCCTAGCCCAGCCGGTCACTTGCGCGCCCTTAAGGGCTTGCTCCTCCTGTGGTCGCGAGTTCGAACCCCCCTACTGCCCTTTAAAGTTTTTCTTTTTTTAAAAAATACTAAACGGACTCAGAAAATTCCATAAAAATATTCTAAAAATTCCTAAAAATATCTAGAATATTTCTAAAACATTTTCAAATAGTTCTAAGGACTTTAAGGACTTAAAATGGAAATTTTGGGGTGTTACATCATGTAAATGTTGATTGTGAGAAATTTGTAGAGGTGCCTAAAACTGATTGTGTTGATTGTGATGAATTTACTGACATATCTTCTGTAAAATTTGTTTGTGAAAAATCTGTAGAGGCACCTATAACTGATTTTATTCATTGTGGTGAATATTTGGACACACCTAGTGTTGAGATTGTTTGTTGTGATGATATTCTTAATACATTTTTGATGAAAAATAATTGTGAAAATTGCATAGAGGTACCCAATGTTGATTTTATTGGTTGTGATACATGTCTTGCTACATCTCCTTTAGAAATTGATTGTGAAAACTTCATTGAGGTGCCAATAATTGATTTTCTTGGATGTGCTACATTTTTGGATTCTTTTTATGTAGAGATTGACGATATTACACTTCTTTCTTACCCTGCAAGCTTGAGAGAGGTATTACATTGTTTTGCAGGGTCCCGAAGACTTCTGGAGTGGGTGCTCTATCTGAACAGACTCCAACCTCCTGGAAGGACTTTCGAAAAGCATCAAGAGGGAGGAGTTGTTCTTATTTCGACTAGTAGCACCTCACCTCTTAAGTGGGTTCTGAACCTTAATCGTCTCCGACCACCGGAAGATGCTTGTGCGAAATTAATAAGGGGGAAATATGTGCACTACGAGGTTGATCACATGAGGATAGTTCTCCCAAAATGGATGATACATGCTCTCTACCCTACTTGAAGGGGAGTTCGTTCCTTTTCTTTCCTTTTCGTATTTTTCTTTATGTTCATGCCCGCATGTTTGTTTTCTTTTATACTTTGCATTCATACTTTGTTTCCTCATTCTGCATTTTGTATGGTTTTGAATAAATCTTGTTTGATTTCGAGTTGTATCACCTTACATGTTCCTATATTATGCTTTGAGGATCATAAAAGATGGTTAAGTCTGATTATTCAGTTTTGGTTTCCTTGGTATGCTTGGGGACATTAATTACATTTAGTCAATTGTTGTGGTGATGGACTCTATCTTGTTGGATTAAGCATGACATTTTATTGATCACCTAGTGAGGATATTGACATGCCTATCCTTAATCCTCTTATGTGTGATAGCATTTGTGATACTTGACACTCTAGAACTTGCTTTGATTCTTTTTGAAATTACATTAGCATAAGCTTACATGAATATGATAGAGGCAACCTTTCTTGTTGAACCCTTAGTTTTCCTCTACTTTGCTACTGTTACTAGTGAGTGTTTCACCTATTATCTTTATGTTTCATTGTCTTTCAGATCCTCTCATTGTCACTAGATTATCACTGTCATATTTTTGTTAGCTTATTCTTTCCTTGAGCATTCGATGAAAGCATGGGGTGATTGCATGATGAGTACATTTTTATTTGTCTATTATTAGCCTCTATTATTGTAAGTTTGAGATGTTATCATGCCTTGATACATATTTAGTAGTTTTTGCGAGACGCTCAAATTTTAAGTGTGGGGGAGTGGGAGACAAGTGTATATGGACGAATGCTTGTGTGAAAAAAAAAATCTCCCTATGTGAAAAAAAAAAAAATCTCTCTATGTGAAAAAAAAAGAAAGAAAAAAAAGAGAGATAGAAAAAAAAGTGAAAAAAAAGAGAAAAGAATGAAAAAGAAAAAAATCTCTCTATGTGAAAAAAAAATCCTCAAGCATTCGAGATTTTATTAGTGATGAACAAAAAGGAATATTTTCTTGATGTGTACTCTTTTGATATTATTGTTTAGAGAAATTCAAGAGTTATGTTGTAATCCCTACAGGCACTTTGAGAGATGTTGTAAATTGTTGATGTGTAGTGCATTGAGAATGTGAAAGGAGAATTTTGAGTGTTGGAGGTTTGATTGAGTTATTTACTTTGGACTATTGTTTGATTGTATACATCATGTTAATTACCCCAATGCTCTCATCTTCTCTTTTATCTTCTTTCATGCTCTTTATGATCTTCTTTGTTATATACCATTCTTGTTCTCTTGTTAGTACTTGGTTTCATTATTATTCATTGAAAAGCCCTCTTGATTTGTGTACTTATGTTATAGTAGTGGAGAAGTAGAAGATAAGCAAGCATATGGTAGTGCAATGTCATGAATGTTTTGAGAGAACTCCACTTCCATATCTGTTTTTTGTGAGCATCAGTGCATATATCCATCTTGTGAGGTTTTTGTCATGCTTAGTTTATTCAAGTTGATGAAATTACCATGCTTTTTACTTATGTGAGATTTGGAACCATAATACATGGATTCTTGAGACTTGATGATCTTAAGTAATTTTCTTTTATTATCTCTCAAGTATTGATAGGGGATGTAATGTTTGGGAGATATGTTGTTTTCTTTTAGTTTTGTTTACTTGCCCGAGACGTGCAAGAATAAGTGTGGGGGAGTTTGATAACCATCATTTTGTTGATTATTTTCGACTCTAAAATCCATGTTTGATCCACATTTTATATGCTTAAGTTTGCAATTTTATTAGGTTTCATGTATTCCCTTCATTTTAGCTTTTAATTCTAATCTTTGTATATTTGGGATATTTTTGGCACTAAATTTGAATATCATTTTTGTAGGCTTCAATTGATCATGGACCTAGATCAAATTGGGTCAGAATTGAGTCAGGATTGGATCCAGATTAAAAGGATCAAGCATCGGATTAATAAGAGTCGTCCATTCCAGAGAACGGCTAGATCTGAGCCATCGGTCAACTTCTGGTCGATCCGAGTTCAAGATAGAATCAATCATGACCAGAGATCAAGATCTAAAAATTTCAGCCAAACCAGAAGTAATCTGACCGTTGGATCGAGCTCAAGATGTTCTAGACCATCCATTCAAGAAAAGGGAAGATCTGGACCATCCGCCACTGATCTGGTTAATCCGAGCTGGGGACAGGTAGATCAGGACCATTGATTGGGATCTGTGAAGTTTGGATCAGATTGGAAGAGATCCGACCGTTGGATAAAGCCGAATCGATCTCAGCCGTCAGTTACTAATGAGTTGTGAGTTCTGGGCTGAGCTGGGTTAACTGCGGTTTGGGCTGGCTGAACCAAGGCTAACTGAACCCAACTGTTGATTGAACCCAAGGTTTGACCGAACACAAGCTAGGACTGAACCCAAGTGTTGAGGCTGATCGAATCCAAATGCTGAGTCTGATTGAACTCAATAGGACTGAACCCAAGAGTTGAACCGGACTGCTGGGCTGAACCGAACTGATTGGCTTGGCTTGACTGGACCGAACCAAGGAACTGGACTAAACCCAAGCTGATCTGTGAGTGGCTTGGCTAACCGAACCCACGCGCATCCGAGACATCAAAAGGGCACGCCGACGCAAACCTAGGTTATCCTCTCGGCACTCCCTCTTCTCCACACGAGGGCGATCGGGGAGAGGCTGCTGAGATTGTGGGGTTCCCATCTCACGCATCTTCTCCACCTCCACCAAGGGCCGACCGGAGTTCATCATCGGCACCTTCATCTTCTCCATCCATCTCGCCGCCGACCACAGCTAGGTTTCAGGGGTTCCGAACCCTAGCTGACATCTCATCATCGCACCACCGCCGGCCGGACTTCCACTTCGCATTCTCACTCTTGATGTGGTTGCTCGGGAGCGACGATCCACCTTCATCCGATCCCATTTTTCAGCATTTTACTTCTTTCCAGCAGATTTTCTTTCCGGTTTTTCTTCAGTATTTTCCTTAATAGCAATTCGATTTCAGCTGCTATTTGTTTCGTGCCCAGCAGTTTCTTCTTCATTAGATTGGATCCAGCAGCTTCAAGCTTCATTTTCAGCAATTCAGTTCTTAATAGCTTTTCCTTCGGTCACAGCTTGTTTTTCTTCATAGCATTCTGTAGTAGTTTAATTTTTTCCTTAATAGCAGAGTACTTCCAGCATTTTTAGCAGATCCCGTAGCCAGCAGAAATCAATTTCTTCACAGCTTTCATTTCAGCAAATTGTTTAGATCCATTTCTTCACAGCTTCTTCATCAGTTCCTTTCATCAATTACGGCAGCAATTTCTTTGATACTTCACAACAGATCCTTACACCAGTAGCTAGCAGAGATTCTTCCCAACAGTCTCATCCCTTAACAGCCGATCCATTCTTTTACAGAGATCATTACAAATTCGATTGCAGCTTAGTGTTTACTTTTGATTGTTTGTTATGTGATGACAGTTTGTGTCAATTGAGGAATGTTTGTATCAGGTTTGATCTTTCATGTTTTCGAATGGCACGTACCTTTGTCATTTTAATTCATGCTCGCAAGTTGTTCGACAAAATATTTCTATAGATTGGTTTAATTCTCATGTTTCTAGTGTTGCTTAAGATCTTGCTTATTGTAACACCCAATAATTTCCTGGTATTATTAGAGATTTTTAGAAATTTTTCTAGCATTTTTCGGAATATTATAGCATTTTTTCGGAATGAAATTAGAAAAAAAAAATTTAAAGGGGGTCGGGTGGGGATCGATCTCGCGACCACGCGAGAAGCAATGCCTTAGCGAATCCAAGGAACCAACTGGGCTAGGATATCAAGCACAAAAAAGGATGAAACAAAATAATATTATAGTTGATTTAGCCCATTTCATGAAGAGGTATCTAATCTTCCACTTAAGTTGAGTTGAGACCCCATTAGGGCTTGGAGGAGGCCGCGCGAGCCAAGGGAGGAAGCTGCGAAAATAGGGAGAAAGGGGGAGTTTTCTTCTTCCTTCTTCTTCCTCTTGAAGTAGAAAACCTAGGGCTTCTTCCCTAGGGCCAAGGGTGAAGTTTTCTTGCAAAGGAAGAGGAAAAGAGCCTTACACTAGAAATTTCGAGATACATAGTGAGTTTTCTTCAAGAAAAGGGTAAGTAAATCACTCACCTGCAATAGGAGTAGCTTCGCATGTAGTTGTCTCATTGTAGAACCTTGATTTTGTGATTTATGTGCATGCTTGGAGAATAGGGCTTATTGTGTGATTAAGTTTCTCAAGAATACATGTTTTTAATCATAGAACTTGAATTGGAGTAGATTTTTATATATGTGATCTAAGGATGGAAGACCAAGTTCTTGAAAAGTCCCAAAAATTGAGTTTTGGGTTAAGGGCACGCAAGGTGCTCGATGAAAGTTCCAAGTAAGAAAGGTAAGGTTTTGTAGTGCAAAGATTTATGTAAAAAGAAAGATAGCTTGATAAGTATAAGCATTATGAATAAGAAAGTATTTTACTTTTGTAAAGTGACATGTACCGGGCAAAAGAGAGGCCCACAGAAAGTTAGAAAGAAGCTCTAATAGGGTACGGTGGCTAGCTACCCCGAAACCTATTAGGGATGCGCGCATTGGTACATTGATACCATGGTACAGTGTCAAGGCCTGAGAAAGTTGATTATTATTTTGAAGTATATGAGTATATGAAAGTGTTTCAATTTCCTAAAGTGCATGTTTTGTTATGTATGATAACATGGTTATGTTATAAGCCTGTTAAAGGGAAAGAGCAAAGAAGTTGTGTTTTAAAGTATGGAAATGTATCATTAGTAAGTTTCAAAAGAAATTATGAGCATGTTAGATTTGCCAATGTTTTAGTGCTAGTAAATGTTTTCAAGTATGATTGAGCATGATAAGTATATGAAAGTTTCCATATGTAAGTATTTCAAAGTGCATGTGTTTTGAAGCAAGCATTATTTGAAAAGAGCATATTTATCCCTTATCGTTGGATTTGTGAGTTAGGATTTACTTACTAAGCATTTTGCTTATTAGTTGCATTTCCTTCTATTGCAGACAAAGGTAAAGAAAAAGCATAAGTTAAGGAGGCGAAGGGACTTGCATTGATGTTCAGTGGCGGCGGAACCGTGGAAGAGATCATTGGGCTAAGTCTTGTAGAACATGTGTTTTGGTGTTTCGAAGTGGTAGAATGAATGACTTTGTTTAAACCTTACATAGATACAAAATTTGGTACAAACTCTAGTCTAAAGTTCACATAGATTTTGATAGCTTATTTACTTCCGCAAAAGTCCTAATTTCAAGTTTATGAAGTTATTTTGATTGGCTAAAATGTTTAGAAAACTAGTATAGAGTATAGAAATGGTGTTATGTCTTTGTATGGCTTGAAAGTATATGTTTTGTGAATGGATGGAGATGAGTTTCAGGTCTGAAATGCAGGTTTTCAGGCGTGCCAGTCGACTGGTTCAGAACCAGTCGACTGCCCTATCGAACAGTAGCTTCTGTTCGATGCACCAGTTGACTGCCAAGAGGCCAGTCGACTGGTGTCGCGCGCAGAAACTTGCTGTGGCCGATACCAGTCAACTGGCTATATAGCAGTCGACTGGTACCATTGCAAAGAAGTGGTATAAAGTAGCTGGTTAGTGCTTTAGTGTTACAACTAAGAGGTCTAGGGGTTAAATCCTTGCAAAGCAAATAAAATGAAAGTTGTTTTGTTTTTTTTTTTGAAAAAAAAAAAGAGAAGGAAGAAAAAAAATTCAGAGTAAGTTAAGGGAAGTCAGGTAGCAGTAACTTAAAGCTTAGAAGTACCAAAAGGTGGGTCGTCACAGAGTGGTATCAGAGCAAAAGGTTCCACCCTTCCGCCACACTGACATAAGTAAGAAGTTCATATGTTATAGTTTTGCATGCTTTTCATTATTGACTGCTAGTATCAGTAAGTGCATGATGAAGAAGTTCATATGTTATAGTTTTGCATGCTTTTCATTATTGACTGCTAGTATCAGTAAGTGCATGATGAAGAAGTTCATATGTTGTAGTTTTGTATACTTTTCATTATTGACTGCTAGTATCAGAAAGTGAAAGATGATAAGGAAGTATGTTAGTATTATTATATACTAATATGTGGATGGAGATAATGAAGTAAGTTAGTAAGGAAGTATGTTAGCATTATTATATGCTATTATGTGCATGATCAGTATATGCTATATGAGTAAGATGACATGATATAACATATGTTATACGTGTATGATGATATAAGTATGATGATAGTATGGTAATATATCATATGCTAGTTGAGTACGAGGATATGTAATGTCATTACCCTCTTTATGATATAGAGTAGGAGAATGCCAAGAGGACGTCCTTCATGTTGTGATCTTAGTATAGCAAGTCCAAGGTCTTGATTTGCCCAAAAGCAAGTTTTGGGATTATGGCACGCAAGGTGCTTGATAAAAGTTTTGAGTAAGACCAAGGTCTTACTAAGCCCTAGAACGAGTTCTAGGACTAAGAAATGAGGTAAGAATCAAGACCAAGGTCTTGTTATATCCTAAAGCAAGTTTGGAAACATTACCATTAAGTGTTAAGTTATACATTTGAGGACGTCCTAGAAAGGCCCAAAACGAGGAGCAAGCTCCTAGAGGGCAAGAGGCAACAGAGTCAGTACCCCCACCAAATCTCTTAGACGTGGTGGCTCAGTTATAGAGACAGTTAGCAGAACAACAGCAAGTTATTGCCACCATGATAGCTAACCAGTAGGCCACTCATGTTACCCCGTTGGTGGCGAATGTAGTGGCACCAGTTGTGACCAAAGACCCATCGGTTACTTCTGTAATCCCGGCAAGGGGGGTAAGGCAAGAAGTGTACCTCATTCAGTAGAAGAAACAGAAGCCAGGGAACTTACCAGGCACAAGCAAACCATGGGATGCTTAAGCATGGATCAAAACGTTGAAAAGAATAGTAGGGCTACTGGACTGGCATGAGGTAGAGAAGATAAAGTGTTCATCTTTCTGCCTTATGGGAGATGCTAGAATATAGTGGGAGAGAGTCAAGGCCAAGAGAAATGTCAGCCAGATGACATGGACCGACTTCGAGACTGAGTTCTTCGAAGAATACTTTCACATGCAAGTAACCAACAAGCATTATGATGAATTCACGGAGTTCAGACAAGGAGAACAATCCATGGATGAAGCAGTGAAGATGTTAAGCGGTTAGCTCATCTGTGCCCAGAGCTAGTTAGCACAGAAAAAGAGATAGTTAGACTAATGGTCAAGATGTTAAGGTCTGAGATAGCGTTAAAGGGGGCTAGCGGTGATAAGAGGCCGCAAACCTCCGAAGAACTAATAAGTAGTGCTTTGATCACTGAGCACTACTTAAACAGTATAAAGGCCACCAGAAAGGTTGAACGATGAAGTTCTTAACAACCTTACCATCAGGGGATGTAATGGCCTCTACTCAGAGGCTAAGGGCAGTACCAATCTGGATTTCCAACCGAGAGCTCTACAGTGACTTGGTAGTCCTTGAGATGAAGGATTACGATGTTATTCTAGGGATGGACTTCTTGAGCAAGTACAATGCTTCTATAGATTGCCGCAAGAGAAAAGTCAAGTTCACACAAGAAGCAGAACCTTCATTTGAGTTTATTGGAGACCCAAGGAGAAAGACAAAGAGGTTCCTATCTACCTTGCAAGCTCAGAGAATGTTAGAGAAGGGGTGCTCTGGTTTTCTAGCTCATATAGTGGATGCAAGTCAAGGAGAAGGATTGAAGAGAGAAGAAGTGAGGGTAGTCTGTGACTATCCTGAAGTGTTTCCTGAAGAGTTACCAGGACTCCCTCCCAATCGGGAAATTGAGTTTGAAATTGAGTTGGCCCCAGGAACCAACCCAATTTCGAAGGCACCTTATCGCATGGCGCCAGCAGAACTGAAAGAATTACAAGAACAATTGCAAGAGCTGCTTGACAAGGGTTTCATCCGCCCTAGTCATTCACCTTGGGGAGCTCCTGTACTGTTCGTCAAGAAGAAAGATGGATCTATGCGAATGTGCATAGATTATCGAGCTTTGAATAAAGTAACCATCAAGAACAGATATCCTTTGCCAAGGATCGATAATTTATTTGATCAGCTGAAGGGAGCCACAGTGTTCTCCAAGATAGATCTGCGATCAGGTTACCATCAGCTTAGAGTGAAGGAGAGTGATGTGCCAAGGACTGCTTTCAATACAAGATATGGGCATTACGAGTTTGTGGTCATGCCCTTTGGAGTGACAAACGCCCCTGCGACGTTTATGGATCTAATGAATAGAGCGTTCAAGGACCTTTCTTGACAAGTTCCCTCATTGTCTTCATTGACGATATCCTAGTGTATTCAAAGACTCAGGGAGAACATGAAGAACACCTGAAGATAGTGTTGCAGACGTTACACCAGAGGGAGTTGTACGCCAAATTCTCAAAGTGTAAGTTTTGGCTGGACCAGGTGGCCTTTCTAGGCCACATCATTTCCAAGGAAGGTATTATGGTAGACCCAGCCAAGATTGAAGCAGTTAGTAACTGGAGTCAACCAAAGAATGCTAGTGAGATCAGAAGTTTTCTGGGTTTGGCAGGGTACTACTGAAGGTTTGTAGAGGACTTTTCAAAGATAGCTTCACCACTTACAGCCCTTACCAGAAAGAGTAAGAAGTATGAGTGGACTGAGGACTGTGAGCAGAGTTTCCTTGAGTTGAAGAAGAGACTGACCAGCGCTCCTATCCTTACAGTACCCGAAGGTGATAAGAGCTTTGATATATACAGTGATGCATCAAAGCTAGGACTTGGAGCAGTCCTTATGCAAGAAGGCAAAGTCATAGCTTATGCTTCCAGGCAACTCAAGGACTATGAAAAGAATTACCCCACTCATGATCTGGAGTTGGCAGCTATAGTCTTTGCTCTAAAGATATGGAGGCATTACTTGTATGGAGTGCAGTGTAAGATTTATACAGATCACCAGAGTCTGAAATATTTCTTCACTCAGAAAGACCTCAATATGAGACAGCGAAGGTGGCTCGAGTTAGTGAAGGACTATGACTGTGAGATTCTTTACCACCCTGGTAAGGCAAATAGAGTAGCAGATGCACTGAGTAGAAAGACTTGTGCCACTTTGATGTCCTTATCATCATTGGCACCACCATTACAGAAGGAGATAGTAGATTATGGAGTGGAGATTATTGATGGGCAGCTAGCTCTATTGACACTAGAGTCGACTTTGCTTGAAGAGATACAGAAAGAGCAAGCTGAGGATTCTGATCTCCAAAGGATCAAGCAGGAGATGCAAGAAGGAGAGAGTAAAGAGTTTAGAGTATCTGACAGTGTGATACTCTACTATGGTGACCGTTTATGTGTCCCCAATCATGAAGAGCTGAGGAAGAAGATTCTTGAAGAAGCCCATGGAACTCCCTACTCAATGCATCCTGGTTCCACTAAGATGTACCAGGATTTGAAAGGAAGATTTTAGTGGTCAGGGATGAAGAGAGACATAGCTAAGTATGTCAGCACCTGCCTGACATGTCAGAGAGTTAAAGCAGAACACCAGAGACCAGGAGGTGTCCTACAACCCATTCAGATTCCAGAGTGGAAATGGGAAGACATAGCCATGGATTTCATAGTTGGTCTACCAAAGACAACTAATGGCTATGATGCTATTTGGGTGATAGTAGACAGATTGACCAAGTCTGTCCACTTTTTGGCAATCAGAGTGTCTTACTCAATTGAAAAGTTAGCCCAATTATATGTGCAGCAAGTGATCCGACTACACGGAGTCCCGAAGACCATTATCTCTGATAGGGATGGTCATTTCACTTCACACTTTTGGGAGTGTGTACAGACAGTGTTAGGCACCAAACTGAAATTCAGCACAGCTTTCCATCCCCAGACTGATGGACAGACAGAGAGAGTGAATCAGGTTCTAGGAGATGTGCTCAGAGCTTGTGCATTGGACTTCAAGGGCAGTTGGTGCAAGTATTTATTTTTAGCTGAGTTTGCCTACAACAATAGTTACCAAGCCACTATTGGTATGGCACCCTATGAAGCTCTTTATGGTAGGAAGTGTAGATCTCCCCTCTGTTGGTATGAAGGTAGTGAGAAGAAAGAAATGGGGTCACAGACTGATCTCATAGATGATACCACAGAAGCTATAAGGAGTATCCGCCAGAGAATAGAAACTGCTCAGAGTAGGCAGAAGAGCTACGCCGATGTAC
>JAGFNQ010002988.1:468227-486886 GCA_024364735.1 Boesenbergia rotunda | reverse complement strand
TTAGAAGATCATGGTTTTGATGTGTGTGTGTGAATATGTTTAAGGTTAGAGTGTTATGTTGTATTTGATATGTGTGATTGAGTTTGCAGGACTTGGAGAATCACACATGGTGGACTTATCCGAGGGACGAGAGCCGAGGGAGGAGAGCTCCAAGGGCAAGCCAGGAAGTAGACTTCAAGGGCACACGTGAAGGGTGGCATGGAGGCAAGCCAAGGGAAGGCTTGTGTGCGCATCCGAGGGACGATAGCCAGAGGAAGAGGACTTCAAGGGGCAAGCCAAGGGAGCAGACCTGAAGGCACACGCGAAGGAGAAGGTCCGGAGTGGCTGGAGCTGAGCTGTGAGGCAGGGCAGTCGACTGGTCCTGTGGCAGTTGACTGCCAAAACTCACAGAAAGTTTGCAGCGTCGGGCCAGTCGACTGGCATTTGGGCAGTCGACTGGTATTCCCCGAAAACTAGCCGTTGGTTAGCAATTAATGCTAGGCCAGTCGACTGCCCCGGGCTAGACAGATTGCGAATCTGTCCTGTTCACCTATAAAAGGAGCACTTTTTGCACGTGCACGGCACGGTTCCGTACAGTGTCGAAGTGCTGC
Source organism: Boesenbergia rotunda (assembly GCA_024364735.1). Taxonomy (NCBI): domain Eukaryota; kingdom Viridiplantae; phylum Streptophyta; class Magnoliopsida; order Zingiberales; family Zingiberaceae; genus Boesenbergia; species Boesenbergia rotunda. The sequence goes on along the minus strand of JAGFNQ010002988.1, from coordinate 486,296 downwards.
TCGTGTGTAGAGTGATTTTTGCTTTCTCTCTCATATTTCTGCATCTGTTAAGAGGATGATCTTGCTGTAAAGGTTTCTCCACCTCAAGGAGACTTTTCGATAGTGAAAAGTGGTGCTCGCGGTGTGGATCCTTGGACTAGTCACCCATATGGGTGGATACCAAGTAAACGATAAGTGTTAGCATTCTTCTTAATTCTTTTGCATATTATTTCCGCTGCGCTAACAATTCTGTAGAGTTCAAAGATCCAAAAAAGTGCATTCACCCCCCTCTGCACGCCTTATACGCTCCTTCAGTTGGTATCAAAGCCGGTGCATTTTGGAAGATCTAACAGTCAACCAGAACAATTGTGATGGCGTTTCAAGAGGGATACTCCACCGCACGACCTCCGTTCTTCGACGAGAACGACTTCGCCTATTGGAAAGGTAGGATGCAATACTATCTTATGAATGACATTGAAAATTGGATAAGTATTGCAGATGGCTTTGAGTCGCCCGCCGATGAAAGAGAAGACCCAACACCAATGAGATCATGGTCGAAGGAGGTGATGAAGAGGGCGCAATCTAATGCCAAGGCCACCACCACACTGCAATGCGGGCTCTCGAAGGAGCAACTGAACAAGGTGGGGTCATTCAAGAGCGGCAAGGAACTATGGGACAAGTTGGTTGAATTGAACGAGGGGTCAAACGAGTCCAGAAGAGCCAAGAAGGACTTGCTAGTGACCCAACTGCAATCCCTTTCCATGAAGAGCAACGAGACCGTCAGCCAGCTACATGGAAGGGTAAAAGAAGTAATAAATGAGCTCCATGTAATTAGAGAGAAGATCAAGAACCGGGACATCGTCAGGTATGTTTTACAAGCCTTCCCGAGAACCACCTTGTGGGCATCCATGGTTGATGCATACAAGGTATCGAGGGATTTGTCAATTGTTAAATTAGATGATCTTTTCTGTGAATTTGAACTACATGAGCAAGCTAATATCTCGGCAAAAGAGAAAGATATTGCTTTTGTTGAAGAAAAGGAAAAGAAGAAGAGGAAGGAGAAGAAGAAGGTGGTTTACTCATCCTCGTCAGACTCAGAAGAATCTAGCACCTCCTTGGATAGCGATCAAGAAGCGTTCATGGTAAGAAAGTTTCGTAGAGCATTTAAAAGTTTATCTAACAAATCCTATGCTAGGAAAGGGGCTAAAGGTAAGGGTAAGGCCAAGGACATAATCTGTTACAACTGCCATCAAGAGGGGCACATCAAGAATGAGTGCCCTCAATTGAAGAAAAGGGATGACAAGAAGGAAGAGAAGAGGAAGAGTGACAAGAAGAAATCAAAGGGAAAGGAGAAGGGTGCCACCAACCTCAAGGCAACTTGGGATGATCCCTCATCCTCAGAGGAAGAAGAAGAGCAAGTCTCCCACTTTGCTCTTATGGCACAAGATCACTCAGACTCATCAGATGATGAACGAAGCTCAAGTAGTGAAGATGAGAGCTCCTCCACTTCATCATCAGAGTCAGAAGCTTCGGTAAGTGAGGTATACCACTTACCCTCCTCTACTTTAGTGAAAATAATTTCTAGCATGAACATGGACACTTCTAAGGCAAGAAGTAAAGTTAAGGATCTAAAAGAACAAATTGTCATGCTTAGAGTAGAAGCTACTAAACTTAAAGATTTGCATGCTAGTTCTACCTCTTCACATGCTTCACACCTTGAAAATGAAAATAGGGAATTAAGGAAACAAGTAGATGACCTCACAAAGGCCCTTAGGAAATTCCAAGTAGGATCAAGTAACCTGGATATGATCATCAACAGTCAAAGGGCTGTGTACAACAAAGCCGGGTTGGGTTATAGGCCTAAGACAAAGGAGGTAGCCTTTGTCTCACTTACCGGTAGGATTGGTGCATCTAGGAGACTAGGGGCTAGGGGAACTACAAAGAAGGCATGGGTACCTAAGAGTTTCTAAATGATGCTTATGGATCAAAGATTTAGGTACCAAAAGAGTATATTTTCCGTGTTGTTTATGTAAAGGTGAAGGAGGCCCCAACAATGTGGATAGTAGATAGTGGATGCTCAAGACACATGACCGGGGATGTGAGCAAGTTCACCACTATTAGCTACCTAAGAGAAGGGACCGTCTCCTTTGGGAATAGTGGAAAGTTGAGAATCATTGGTAGGGGCACAATTGAGGTATCTCCCACTATTTCCATACATAAGGTACTTTTGATCAAAGACATGAAGTTCAATTTATTAAGTGTAAGTCAATTATGTGATGTCGGTTTTAAAGTTGAATTTCATGTTAGAAAATGCATCATTAGACATAATGAATCAAGTGCTACCATATTAGAAGGGTTTAGAGAAGCGAATCTATATTATCTTGATCTTACCTATGCTACTAACAATGTTGTTAAGTGTCTCATGTCTAAAGAAGAAGAAGGGTGGTTGTGGCACCGGAGACTTGGACACGTCAACTTGAGGTGCATTGCAAGAGTAGCCAAGGAAGAGTTGGTGATGGGGCTACCAATGATCAAGTATGAGAAGAATAAGTTGTGTGATGCATGTCAAGAGGGTAAGCAATCGAAAGCATCACACAAAGGTAAAACTCTAACCACTACTTCTTTGCCTTTAGAACTTTTGTACATAGATCTGTTTGATTGCCATAGTACTCCCTCACTTGTAGGGAGTAAATATTGCCTAGTCATAGTAGATGATTTTTCTAGATTTACATGGGTTTATTTCTTAAAACATAAGGATGATACTCTAGAGATCTTTATAGGATTTAATAAAAGGGTAGAAAATGAAAAGAACATCAAAATAAACCAAATTAGGAGTGACCATGGTGGGGAGTTCCAAAACGCTAATTTCACACAATTTTATGTTGAAAATGGGTACAAGCATGAGTTTTCATGCCCGAGGACTCCTCAACAAAATGGGGTAGTTGAGAGGAAAAACAGAGCCCTACAAAAAGCTGCTAGGACTATGCTCAATGCATATTCTCTTCCTAGCTATTTTTGGGCTGAAGCGGTTAACACCGCTTGCTATATTCAAAATCGGGTGTTGGTACATAGGTTTCTAGGGAAAACACCTTTTGAATTGTGGAATGGAAGGGTACCACAAGTACATTATTTTAGAGTCTTTGGATATAAAGTTTACATCTTAAACACCAAAGATGACCTAAGGAAATTTGAGTCAAAAGTCGATGAAGGAATTCTAGTAGGATACTCATTGACTAGTAGGGGTTATAGAGTGTACAACAAGAGGACAAAAGTGATTGAGGAGTCCTCAAATGTCAAATTTGATGAAACAACTAGTACCTACCCTAGAAAGGCTTCAATTGATAAGGATATAGAAGAGGTTCAACCCCTTGCCCAAAGAATCCAAGACCTACATTTGGAGGGCAATGATCAAGGGGGAGTAAGAAGTACCCTAGAGGATGAGGAAGAAGGAGTAAATGAACCCACAACCTCTAGGCCCTTGAGACATCACCATGATCACCCTATTGACCAAATAGTGAGTGATGTCACTCAACGAGTAAGGACTAGATCCTACTTTAGGGATCAAACTAGTCAAATAGCTCTAATCTCCCAATTAGAACCTAAGTCCATTGATGAAGCATTGGGAGATGTTGATTGGGTCTTAGCCATGCAAGAAGAGCTAAATCAATTTGAGAGGAGTGAAGTTTGGGAGTTAGTTCCTAGGCCCACTGATTGTACCATTGTAACCACAAGATAGGTCTTTAGGAACAAACTAGATGACCAAGGTAAAATCACTAGGAACAAGGCTAGATTGGTAGTTAGCGGGTTTAACCAAGTTGAGGGACTAGACTATAATGAGACTTATGCCCCCGTAGCTAGGTTAGAATCAATTAGAATTCTATTAGCCTATGCCGCTCACATGGGTTTCACACTCCACCAAATGGATGTGAAGTCAACATTCCTTAATGGGATCATTAAGGAAGAGGCCTATGTAGAACAACCCCCAGGGTTTGAGGACCCTAACATTCCAAGACACGTGTTCAAACTAAGAAATGCCTTATATGGATTGAAACAAGCTCCCCGGGCTTGGTATGAAAGGCTCTCTTCATTTTTAGTGTCTAAGGGGTTTAGGAGAGGAACAATTGACCCTACATTGTTCCTAAAATCTAAGGATAAGGACATATTTGTTGCCCAAGTCTATGTAGACGATATCATTTTTGGGTCAACAAATAATGACTTCCTACAAGAATTCATCAAGTGTATGGAAGATGAATTTGAGATGAGTCTTGTAGGAGAGTTAACCTTCTTCTTAGGCCTTCAAGTCAAGCAAACTAATGAAGGTACACATGTCTTTCAAACCAAATATGCTAAGGAGATGTTAAAGAAATTTGGTTTAGAAAATGCTAAGGTAGCATCTACACCCATAGGAACCAATGTGAAAATGGATAGTGACATTGAAGGGAAAATGGTAGACTCTAAACAATATATGAGCATGATTGGTAGCCTCCTATACCTAACCGCTAGTAGACCCGACATACTTTTTGTGGTAGGTATGTGTGCAAGGTAGCAATCTTGTGCCAAAGAGTCCCATTTGGTTGTAGTTAAGAGGATCTTAAGGTATGTAAAAGGGACCCTCAATGTCGGACTTTAGTATCCTAGAACTCCTAGTGTTGACCTAATTGGATACACCGACTCGGACTATGCCGGTTGCAAGTTGGATAAGAAGAGTACAAGTGGAGGGTGTCAATTCCTTGGGTCTTCATTAGTTAGTTGGAGTAGTAGGAAACAACCATGCGTTGCCCTATCAACAACGGAGGCGGAATATGTGGCAATTGGTGGGTGTGTTTCCCAACTCCTTTGGATCATGCACACCTTAGAGGATTATGAGTTGCATTACACCAAGGTCAAAGTCCTATGTGATAATGTAAGCACAATCAACTTAACTAAAAATCCGGTTCACCATTCTAGGACAAAACACATTGAAGTGAAACATCACTTCATTAGAGACCATGTGGCAAGGGGAGACATAGAACTACACTATGTTGAATCAAAGTCGAACCTAGCCGATATCTTTACCAAGCCTCTCCCCGAATCGGAATTTACATCCTTAAGAAGATACTTTGGAATGTGTTTTGTGGAAGTATAGGGTGAACTTGGAGATATTAGCTTTGAAAAAGGGTGCTTGATCCATTAGGGTGATACATTTGGCTCACTTGTGCTTGTGGCACATTGTTGGACCATTAGAAGTATCAATATATGAAAACTAGACCAACTATGGGGAAGGCAAGTGAAAACCATTTTATGCTTTACATACTTTATCATGTTTTTAAAAGTCATATGTTTGCAAAATTGGTTTCAAAGTTTGATACATTATGTAGTGGTTTTCAAAACTTTTAGATTTTTATCAAAAGTCATGCATATTTGAAATTTTATATGGATTAATATTTTTCCCTGATAGAGTATAACATTTCAAACATGTATACAAAATTTTATAATTTTTGGAATTTTCTGGAATTTTCTGGGAGTTTCTGAAATTCGACAGAAAAGTTGAAAAATCAGACTGATGGCGTATCAGTCGACTGCCTCATGGGCAGTCGACTGGCACGCAGGTTTTCAGCCACTATGAGAAATTTCAGAAATTGAAAACTCTCTCATTTGATGCCATAGGTTTTGGTTGCTTGAGGCAATCATTTTGATGGTGTCAAAGGAGGAGAATGGGTGGTTTAAGTTAGAATTTTAACTTGAAATGGATGGTTTAAGGTTTTCTTTCTAACTTAGACCTTGAATGTTTAAAAATGGGGAGAAGACATGGATTAAGGGGGAGGTACCTCTTAGGTTCTGATATGTCTTATATTTTTAACATATTGCTGTTGTTAAGTGGAAACTTAACTTGGATTGTGACTAGAATTGAAAATGGGGGAAGACATAGGTTAAGGGGGAGGTTACCTCTTAGGGTTACTATGTCTCATGATTTTTCAATTGCTATGTTTGCTAATGCTATTGTGGTTGTTGTTTATCTCTAACTTAAACATATTGTCACACATCAAAAAGGGGAAGATTGTTGAGGCAATCGACCCTTAAACGATTGGAAGATGATGGTTTTGATGTGTGTGTGTGAATATGTTTAAGGTTAGAGTGTTATGTTGTATTTGATATGTGTGATTGAGTTTGCAGGACTTGGAGAATCACACATGGTGGACTTATCCGAGGGACGAGAGCCGAGGGAGGAGAGCTCCAAGGGCAAACCGAGAAGTGGACTTCAAGGGCACACGTGAAGGGTGACATGGAGGCAAGCCAAGGGAAGGCTTATGTGCGCATCCGAGGGATGATATCCAGAGGAAGAGGACTTCAAGGGGCAAGCCAAGGGAGCAGACCTGAAGGCACACGCGAAGGAGAAGGTCCGGAGTGGCTGGAGCTGAGCTGTGAGGTAGGGCAATCGACTGACCCTGTGGCAGTCGACTGCCAAAACTCACAGAAAGTTTGAAACGTCGGGCCAGTCGACTGGCATTTGGGCAGTCGACTGGTATTCCCCGAAAACTAGCCTTTGGCTAGCAATTAATGCTAGGCCAGTCGACTGCCCCAGGGGCAGTCGACTGGTGTGGGCTGGACAGATTGTGAATCTGTCCTGTTCACCTATAAAAGGAGCACTTTTTGCACGTACATGGCACGGTTCCGTATAGTGTCGAAGTGCTGCTCGTGTGTAGAGTGATTTTTGCTTCCTCTCTCATATTTCTGCATCTGTAAAGAGGAAGATCTTGCTATAAAGGTTTCTCCACCTCAAGGAGACTTTTCGATAGTGAAAAGTGGTGCTCGCGGCGTGGATCCTTGAACTAGTCACCCATCTGGGTGGATACCAAGTAAACGATAAGTGTTAGCATTGTTCTTAATTCTTTTGCATATTATTTCCGCTGCGCTAACAATTCTGTAGAGTTCAAAGATCCGAAAAAGTGCATTCACCCCCCCCTCTGCACGCCTTATACGATCCTTCACTCCTCATGGTCCCTATCTTAGCCCAATAAAGCCCCATAGGAGTCACGATACAAGGCCGATTAATTAAGGAATTAATCTGGGATTAATTAAGTTATTAATCTCGGATTAATTAATGAATTAATCTCGGAATAATTAAGGAATTAATCTTGGATTAATTAAATTATTAATCTCTGATTAATTAAGGAATTATTCTCTAATTAAATTTTGAAATCAATCCATAATTAATTGGAAAAATTTTCCAATTAATCATATATATCCCATATATATAAACCCCTACCTCTCTCCCCCTAAAACTAATCTCTCTTCACCTCTCCCCAACCCTAGGTCACGCACAAGAGAGAAGAAGGATCTCCTTCTTCTTCCTTTTTGTCTTCTTCTTCTCCAACCCGAGTGGTGGCCGGTGGCAAGGAGGGCTCGGCCCTTTCCTGAGGAACTCGACAGCAGCAGGGTTGGTGGAAGCCGGCGGCGAGAGGAGAAAAGGGAAGAGGCGCCTGATGGAGGTGATCGGCAGCGGTGAAGAAAGAAGAAGGAAACATTGGGAGAGATTGAGGGAGAGCTTTCTCCTTCTGATTTCTTTCCTAAGCTCCTCTTCTCTTCACCATGATCACCCGAGGAGCTGTGGAGCTCGGCCGACGGCAGGCTTCTCTAGCTTTGCGGCACCAGCGGTGGAGGGACTTGCGGCGGTTTTAGGGAAGGAGAAAGGGATTGGTTCCTCACCTTCTTCTGATTCTTCTTCTTCATTAGCTTCTTCCTGGAGCTGCCTCGTGGCCGGAGATCTTCGACAGCCTCTGTGGCCGGCGGTGCAAGGTGGAGGAGGAGTAAAAGGAGCCGGCGGTAAACCCTAGGGTTAGGGTTAGTTGGCGCAAGTGAGAGGAAGATGAAAGGCGATCAATTCAAGGGCCTTAGTGACTTCGCGACTTGGAAGATCGTCGCCCACACGACGTCCAGGAGGTCATATGATAGAAGACTGCGAGGTAAACGGCGAGGTATATTTCTCCCAAGTTCCATTTTTCTTATCGCATGTTTTATTTTTGCCATTATGTTTTGCTTCGTCATTTCATGTATGTTAATTGATTATTTTGATTCGTTGTCATAGACAATAATTAATTAACTGGACCCCGAAGATAAACACAAAAACTGGCGATCCAAATCGTCGTCTTTTCCGTGGTTAATTAATCTGGAAAGTTACAAGACCTTAACCTCTATTTCGGCCAAGTTGTAACTTGGATTAATTAACACGATGACGAGTCGGTCGTTGGAAGGACGGGTCTCTATTCGGATTAAATTTCTTTTAATCCGTAGCCATAGAGAGGTCTTTCAGATATGACCCCGTGGTTGTCTTGGAAACCGCCAAGCCATACCAACAAGGGATTGGTCGGCGGTGGAGGACAAGGAGAAGCTTGTTATTTCTTCTCCTTACATCCATTCTCTCCTCTTGAGGTTTGGCGCAGGTGAGAAGGAGTTCATCTCTTCTTCTCTTGGCCGGAGACACCTTGGGTGGAAGGAGAGAAGACCGGCGGCGGTAATTCCAACCGGAACTAGGGTGTGCCGGTGGGTGAAAGAGAAGAAGATCTTCTTCTTGTTCTTCCTTACACTTCTTCTTCTACTACTTCTTTGGATGCTGGTGATCACAAGGATAAAGAAGGAGAACCTCTCCATCTTTTGTGGTGCACGACAGCATGAGTAGAAGGAGGTCGCTGGCGGGAGAAACTTCTTTAGTGGCGTCGGCGCCGCAAGCAAGAAGGAGAGAAGAGCTTCGGGTGATTGGGTTTGGTGAAGGAGATTTGTTCTTCTTCACTTTCTTCCTCATCCTCCGAATACCACCTTGGAGCCGGCGATCCCTTAGAGAAGGGATAGGCGCCGGCGGTTCCTTAAAGGGTGGTGAAGGCCGACGGGGAGAAAAACCCTAACCCTAGGGGTTTTGGCTTGGCGCATTGGAGAATAAGAAGAAGGATAATTCATTGGAAGCCTTGGTGACACCGCATCTTGGTAGCTCGTCGCCCACATGACGTCCAAGAGGGGAGGGTCATAAGGTAGAAGACTGTGAGATAAAAGGCGAGGTATACCTCTTCTTTGGCTCCTTTGTTGTGATGTTTGTTATCATAATGCATGTGTTGTTAATTAATTATCATTGATTAATTATTTGCTAATTAATATGATAATTAATTTATGTCATGGACCTCGATTATAAACACAAAAATCGACGATCCATTCGTTGTCTTTTCCGCGGTCTTTTGATTCGGAAAGTTACATTGCCTTAACTTTGGTTTTGGCTAAGTTGTGACTTGAATCAATTGACACCACGATGAGTGTAGCGACCCGCCTTCTCTGCCTTAGACGGATCGTTACTTTTGTCTACTTCTCGACTCTAATGCACGACTAAAAGTGCGGAAATCTTTTTTTTCTTTTTTAATCTATCTAAGAATGATATTCTAACTTAAATAGTCATGCATGATACCATGTCACACTTTCTTTCTCAAAAACTCGTAAGAAAATACTTATTGAAACTTGCCTCGCCCAACTCAGCTTACGGGTATCAGTCGACTGATACTGTACCAGTCGACTGATAAGTCTAAAACCTGTTTTTCAGATTCGAAGCCTTGTTTCAAAACTCCACCAAACCTATACTTTCGAGCCATATAAAATCATGACACCATTTCTATACTCTACCCCAGTTTTCTAAACAATTTAGCCAATCAAAACGAATCCATAAACTTGAAATTAGGACTTTTGCGGAATTTAGCAAGTTATGAAAAATCTACATAGACTTTAAGCTAGAGTTTGTACCAAACTTAACTTCTAACCATTGAAACTCATCACACAAAATTCTGAAACATCCCTAAGGCATTATCAAATGAGAAAGCAACTTTTCTAAACATACTTAAGCAATAAAAACTTAATTCAAAGGGAAATTAATACTATCTTGGAACATGCATCTATTTCTCTAACAAAGTATCAATATTTCAAACCACTCACACTTCTACTCATCCAATGCAATCATAAGGATATGTATGCTAAATGAAATGACATGGAATCTTTACTCTAAGAAATTGAGTATGTAAAACTATCCAAAGCTTAAATGTTCGCTAAACTCCATAAAGCAAGAACTTGAAATTTGAATAAACTAAAACATTGTAATTCAAATAACTAAATTGTCTCGTCTCAAGGATCTCTCCAAAATCAGCCACCACACACACTTTACTCAGCACCGCCTCGTCGCCTTCCTTCAGAATTGCTTGCCTTTACCTTTATCTGCAGTAAGAGGAAATGCAACTAGTAAGCAAAAAGCTTAGTAAGTACTATCTAGCTCACAAAATCTCGAAATGTGCAAACATGCTTCTTGAACAATATGAAAATCATATGAGATACTTATATGCTTGAAAGAAAACTAAGAACATGTATAACTCAAAACATGCATACTCAAGCATTAATAAATCTCAATTTACTTTTCTTGGCTCAACTTGAAACTTTAGCTATTCTTTAACTTTTTGAAAACTCTTTAAACTTTAGAAACTTTGCTAAAGCATATACTTGAAAATAATAATCACTCGGATCCACTGAAGACGTAAGTACCATCTCATGCGCGTTCCCTAAAAGGTTGGGGTAGCGAGCCACCAATCCTAATAGAGCAGACCTTGGTCTACCAGGGCCAAGACCTTGGAATTGGACACCTGGATTTCTTTAACGACGCCCTTGGACGCCGGGTACTGGCCTTAGAAAATAAAATAGCTTTTCTTTCTTTTCTTTCTTATCTGTAAATGCCTTGGCATTTTCTCGAGCACCTTGCGTGCTAAAATCCCTAAGTCTTGACTTTTGGGGATTTCTTAAGGCCTTGGCCTTTTCTTTTCTTATCTTTATCTTCTCTTTTCTTTTCTCATAACTTTCTTAGCCCCTAATCTCACATAGGGTGCTTTATCAAACTTATACAAGCATATAATGAACTAAGATTACATGTAAAAACTTAAACAAAAAAGAAATATCTCTTTTAAAAACTTTTAAGGGAAATTCTTGCGGAAAAACCGCCTCTTACTGCAGGTGAGCAGTACTTACCTTGATATCTTGGACTTACAACCAAGAACGGCGTCGGAGGTTCCGGAGAAACTCGAAGTCTCGGAGATTTCTTCACGCTCACGCGTTCCTCTCGTCGTGGGGATTCCGAATATTGGAAGATCTCTCGGAGGAGAGCCTTGGCCGGCCACCGGAGGAAGCCTTAGGGCTTGGTGTGTTTTCGCCCAAGGGAGGAGAGAGAGACGGCGTGAGGGTTTGGGGGAAGAAAATAAAACTTCTCTCCTTAATTATCTATTTATATTTATGGGGGCGAATTTACCTAATTATACCTTATCTATTGTTTCGCTCAATCTGTTTCAACAAAACCAACCCAGCGCAGCTAGTCCGCCCACTCTTCTCTCACAGCGCAGGTGAAGGGTTCGAACTCCCTGCTGCCCTTAAACGTTTTTCCTTTTTTAAATATACTAAACGGACTCGGAAAATTCCATAAAAATATTCTAAAAATCCCTAAAAATATCTAGAATATTTCTAAACCATTTTTAATAATTCTAAGGACTCTAAGAACTAAAAATGGGAATTTTGGGGCGTTACAATGAGACGGTCGTTTAAGAGACGGGTCTCTATTCGGATTAAATTTTTAATCCGTTGACATAGAGAGGTCTCTCATGTTCGACCCCATGGTTGCTTAGGAAACCGCCAAGCCATGCAAGGGATTTTCCCATCACTTAGCTGGTCACTTAAGTCTCTTATCTATGTAAGAGGGATATGTTGATTTTGTGGGTTCAATTTAGGCCCAATTTCTAGCTTTATTTGGGTTGTAATAGTGCCAAGAGCTCAATATGGCTATGTAATCTACATAGGTCTCTACTAAATAGGATTCCTTTTGGCCTTTTAGGGTTTTTAGGTCACCCTATAGCTATAAATTAAAGGGGTGGCAGCCACAACATGTAACTTTTGGCATATTTCAATCTACTACATAGTGAGACTCTCACTTGTTGGTTCTTCATTGAACTAGAACTAAGGCATCCCCTTGTGGCGTTCAAGACTTATTAACCTCGATCCTAAGGTTGTGGCATCTATCTTCTTCTTCTTCTATACCAAGGTTCGTGCTTTCCTAAGCATTGGGTCGAGGTTCTTTCTTTCATTCTCCATCTTTTCGATTTAGACTATCTTTCTCTCTATCTTTCATTTGTTGTGTGTTCTTGTGACTTCTTCTCTTTGGGTTCGCATCATTTGGTATCAAAGCCTTAGTTTTTCTAAATCGATTTGGTTATCCTTTTCTTTGTGTTTTTCTAAATTTCTGCACATCATGCTTCATGTGTGGCCAATGAAAATGTTCATGCAACATTTCTAAGGTCTTTTGAACCCCAAAGTGTCCCATTAAACCCCCCTTATGTGCTTCCCTAACTAGCAATTCACGCGTGGATCCTCTAGGCACACAAAGTCTATTATTCTTAAACAAGTAGTTATCATGTCTAACAAACCCATTTTGTGATTTCTTTTCACACATAGCATATAATTGGGAGAATTCATTATCATGTACATATAATTCCGTAATATGTTCAAAGTCAAGCAATTTAATTTCGAGTGTAGCAAGTAAATTATACCTTCTTGAAAGTGCATCTGCTACAACATTTGCCCTTCCTTGCTTGTGCTTAATCACATAAGGAAATTGTTCAAGAAATTCAACCCACTTGGCATGCCTTTTGTTGAGCTTCCCCTGCCCTTTCAAATACTTCAAAGATTCATGATCACTATGAATGACAAATTCTTTAGGCAAAAGATAATACTGCCATGTTTGCAAAGCTCTAACAAGTGCATACAATTCTATATCATAAGTGGAATAGTTGAGAGTGGTGCCACCTAACTTCTCACTAAAATATGCAATGGGATGACCATCTTGAAGTAAAACAGCCCCAATACCCACATGAGATGCATTACATTCAATTTCAAATGATTTGGAAAAATCAGGCAAAGCAAGAATGGGTGCATGTGTGAGTTTGTCCTTAAGTGCTTGAAATGCATTTTCTTGATTCTCCCCCCATTTAAAACTCATATTTTTCCTAAGAATTTCATTTAGGGGTGCTGCCAATGTGCTCAAGTCCTTCACAAACCTTCGATAGAAACTTGCCATGCCATGGAAACTCCTAACCTCACTGACAGTTTTAGGAGTTAGCCAATCTCTAATGGCCTTAACTTTCCCTTCATCAACCTGCACACCTTTAGAACTTATGACAAAACCAAGAAAACTCACATGATCAGCGCAAAAAGAATACTTTTCTAAGTTAGCATATAGTTTCTCCTTTCTAAGGTCATGTAAGACAGATTGGAGATGTACAATATGCTCAACAAAACTCTTGGAATATACCAAAATATCATCAAAGTATACTACCACAAATTTTCCAAGAAATTCTCGTAAAACATGGTTCATAAGCCTCATAAATGTGCATGGCGCATTAGTTAACCCAAAAGGCATTACCAACCATTCATACAATCCATATTTAGTTTTGAAAGCAGTTTTCCATTCATCCCCTTTCCTTATCCTAATTTGAAGGTACCCACTTTTCAAATCGATTTTAGAAAAGAAGCAAGCACCATTCAATTCATCAAGCAAATCATCAAGTCTAGGGATAGGATGTCTATACCGAATTGTGATGTTGTTGATTGCTCTACAGTCAGTGCACATCCTCCATGATTCATCCTTTTTAGGTACCAAAATTACGGGTACAGCACAAGGACTTAAGCTCTCCCTAACCCATCCTTTTTGCAATAACTCCTCCACTTGATTTTCTATCTCCTTTGTTTCTTGAGGGTTGCTCCTATAATCTGGCCTATTGGGTAGAGAAGCGCCAGGAATAAGGTCTATTTTGTGTTTTATCCCCCTCATTGGTGGCAAACAGTGAGGTACTTCCTTTGGAAACACATCCTCAAAATTCTGTAAAATAATAACAACATCACTAGGCAAGGAGTTAGTGTTAGATTCCAAGCAAGTTTCCTTGCACAAAAGAAGAAATATAGGCTGCCTTGTCAAATAAGCTCTCTTCACCTCACTTCCTCTTGTAAATAAATTTTCTATTTTTCTCTCTTTCTTTTCCTCATACTCTCTTTTCTTTTGTATTTTGTCCTCGAAATCAATTATTTTCTTTTTCACACACTCTTTCTCTTTCTTATGATCTCGCTCTTTTTTTCTCTTTTATTAAGCTCTCACTCTTCTTTTTCTCTTTTCTCTCTCATTTTTATTTGATCCTCACAAACTTCCCTAGGTGATAATGGTACAAATGCGACTTTGCCAGAATTGTGAACAAGAGAGAACTTGTTGGAGAATCCATCATGGTGAAATCGCATATGAAACTGCCAAGGTCTTCCAAGAAGAATGTGGCTTGCCTCCATAGGTACAAAATCACATAGAACTTGATCTTCATATTTGCCAATAGAGAAATTAATCAACACTTGCTGATTTACTACCAATTCACCACTATTACTCAGCCATTGGAGTTCATATGGCCTTGCATGTGGTGTAGTCTTTAGGTTGAGTTTGGTAGCCAACCTAGTGCTTGCCACATTGGTGCAACTCCCACCATCAATGATCATAGAGCATGTTTTACCTTGAATAAGGTAGCGGGTATGAAAAATATTTTCTCTTTGGTCCTCCTCATCCTCCTTGGCTTGACTCCCCAATAACCTCCTAACCACCAAGAGATCTCCATCTTGTGCATAGGTTGCTCCATCATTTTCCCCATCGCTTGAGGAAGAGGAATGAGAAGAAATTTCTTCACTAGAGATAATCCCATTATCCCTCACCACCATAGTCTTCTTATTCGGGCATTCGGATGCAATATGTCCTTTTCCCAAACACCTAAAGCACTTGATATTGTTGGTGCAGAAAGCACCCAAGTCGAACCTGTGTGTTTGATAATGGCAAAAGGGTTCAAAAGTTAAGGTATAATGTTTATCTAACATGTTACTCAAGTGTGCAGGAAGAGTCCTAGCAAAGGACTGCTAGGCACCTACCGAAGGAATGCCAGGATACAAAGCCCTAGCGAAGGACTGCTAGGCACCTGGCGAAGGAATGCCAGGATACAAAGCCCTAGCAAAGGACTGCTAGGCACCTGGCGAAGGAATGCCAGGATACAAAGCCCTAGCAAAGGACTGCTAGGCACCTGGCAAAGGAATGCCAGGATACAAAGCCCTAGCGAAGGACTGCTAGGCACCTGGCGAAGGAATGCCAGGATACAAAGACCTAGCGAAGGACTGCTAGGCAGCACGCGAAGGACGGCTTGGTATTGAAGACTTGGCGAAGGACAGCTAGGCACCTAGCGAAGGACTGCTGGGCAAAAGTCCAACCGGAGGAGCCAGTTGGCATCAGGTAAATTCTCCCGAGAGGAGTAGGTGAGGACGCGTTCCCCGTCGAGGGAACAGTAGGCGTCGGTTCGACCTAGGGCTCCATTTGGGAGACCCAAAGTCAGAACCAAGACAGCTAAGGCTGTATAAAACTAACATATTATTGCTTTATGTTGTTTTGGACTAACCCTGGATGCAGAACCGAAGGAATGAGTGTCTGCAGCTCAGAGAGCCTCAAAGGAGTGAGGCAGCAGCTGAGTAGGGCGCCCGGAGTGTCCCGGGCTCCCCCATGGTGAACACAAAATAGATGAAGCAAAAGAAGTACTTCGGCAGCTTAAGCGCGGGGCGCGCCCGTGCTCCCGGGTGCCCCCCATGCTCCCGGGCGCCCCCAGCGTCCCGGGCGCCCCCAGCGTCCCGGGCGCCCCCAGTTTAAGCTAACGAAGCAGAAGCCAGTGAAGCCAAATGGATAAGAGGTGACCCAGTCAACCCGGGCGCCCCAGCTGTTGGTGCAGAGATGCACCAAGTCACAAGTCAAACCTGTGTTTTGATATTGGCAAAAGGGTTCAAAAGTTAAGGGTTAGTTGTTGTCTAACAAGTTTCTTGAGTGTACAGGAAAAGCCCTAGCGAAGGAATGCTAGGCACTGGCGAAGGACTGCCAGACAGGAAAAGCCCTAGCAAAGGACTGCTAGGCTCTGGCAGGACTGCCAGAATGGACAAGTCCTAGCGAAGGAATGCTAGGCACTGGCGAAGGGCTGCCAGAAGAAAAAGACCTAGCGAAGGGCTGCTAGCACCAAGCGAAGGGCAGCTTGGCAACTCAAGACCTGGCGAAGGACTGCCGGCAAAAGTCCAACTGGAGGAGCCGGTTGGCACCAGGTAAATTCTCCCGAGAGGAGTAGGTGAGGACGCGTTCCCCTTGAGGGAACATTAGGCGTCGGTTCGACCTAGGGCTCCATTTTGGAGACCAAAGTCAGAACCAAGACAGCTGAAGCTGTAGAAATTAAATTAAATATTTGTTTTATTGTGTTTTGGACTAACCCTGGAAGCAGGACCGAAGGAACGTGTGTCTGCAGCTCAGAATGCCTCAAAGGAAAGAGGCAACTGCTGACCAGGGCGCCCGGAGTGTCCCGGGCGCCCCCAAGGTGAACACAAAACACAAAGAAAGCAAATGAACCTCGACAGTACATTCTGAGGGCGCCCCCGCTGTCCCGGGCGCCCCCATGGCAAACCAACTGAAGAGTTAAACTGCTGCCGCGTCTGCACTGCGCACCCAGGGCGCCCCCGCTGTCCCGGGCGCCCCCAGCCTTACCGAGGAGAGCTCACGCTGCGGATAAGGTTTGACCGGGTCAACCAGGGCGCCCCCAGCGTCTAGGGCGCCCCAGTCAAGGCCTTATCCCGAGGATTAAGGGATAAGTCGACGATCGCGCCTCTTGTGGATCTGCTGCCACGTGGGGCGGCGCCCCCGTCGACCAGGGCGCCCCCAGGCACTATAAAAAGGGCCTCGACCCTCCTCTTCAGAACACCTTTCATTCAACCATCCAAACTCTCTGACGACCGCGCTCTGCTCCAGGAACTTCCCGACTCAAGTCCGAAGGCCGTCGACCTCCCGCTGCACCGAAACTCGAGCCTACCCCGGGAGTTGGTAAATACAGAAGTGTAATCTTTCTTATTGCAATTTGTATTTCTCTTCTGTACTCATTCTACGCATTATAGAATTGCCCAAAGTAAACGGTCAACGACCGTGGGCCTTGGAGTAGGAGTCGACCCAGGCTCCGAACCAAGTAAAACGACCTTGTTAGCGTTGTGTTGCTTTGTCTCTATTTCCGCCGCGCACTTACTCTTTTTATTTAATCCGAACGATTTGCGACATTCACCCCCCCTCTATTGCATCTCTCGATCCAACAAGTGGTATCAGAGCGGGGAATTCAAACTTGGTGCAACCACCAGTTTGAAAATTTTTCGGATTTCTTTCGTTTTCTCTCTCATTTTTTAAATATTTTCGTTCGAGTTTTTCTTTCAAGGTTGGTGCAACACCCCTTGAAATTTGTCTTTTTTTTCCCGCACTACTAATCCAAGACCAAGTCTTGGAATATTTTCGTTGTTTTTGTTGTTTGCTATTTCAGTAACAAAGGTCATCCAAGAAGGTTTTAGCACCGCCAGACCTCCACTTTTCAGTGGAGAAGACTTTCCTTACTGGAAAAGTCGAATGGAGGTCCACCTGAAAAACTCAGGTGGACATGTGGATAATCATCCAGTCTGGACTGATGATTGCCACAAATGACTGAAGGCGTACCACAAAACTACTCAGAGTGGGACACTGCCCTTAAACGCAAGATTGAAGCTGACGCCAAAGCAACTCAGACCTTCAATGCGGACTGACAAAAGAGGAGCTGAACCGCGTAGGCCCATTTAACAGTGCCAAGGAGCTATGGGCTAAACTGATCGAGCTCCACGAAGGAACTTCAGATACGAGGATCAGCAAACGGGATTTGCTACTGAACAAGCTCTTCACTATCAAAATGGCAGATAACGAGACAGCAGCCCAGCTCCACGCCAGAATCCAGGAACTGATGAACGGTCTTCACGCAATAGGTCACCAGGTTCAAAACCGTGATCTTATAAGGTATGCCCTAAACGCGTTCCCTAGGACCACCTTGTGGGCATCTATGGTAGATGCATACAAGGTCTCTAGGGATCTTTCAAAAATTAAGTTAGATGAGTTATTTTCTGAACTTGAGCTGCATGAACAGACTAACTGCAATTTGGTCGAGAAAA
>JAGFNQ010002988.1:440341-462938 GCA_024364735.1 Boesenbergia rotunda | reverse complement strand
CCACCAAATTTACAGAACTCAAGTACAAAAGACTAGGGACTGTTGCTTTTGGAAACAACGGTAAACTTAAGGTAATTGGCCTAGGCAATATTGAACTTGAGTCAGATTTCATAATAACAAATGTATTACTTGTTGAAAATTTCAACTTCAATTTACTAAGCATTAGCCAATTGTGTGACACTGGTTATAAGGTTAGGTTCCTATCCAATGAATGTTTGATCAAACACAATGACAACCCAAACATCACACTTAGAGGACTTAGGCACAATAACATTTATGAAATTAAAGTTAACCTGTCCCTTAGAAAACTGCCTCTTAACCCATAAGGATGAGACTTGGCTCTGGCATAGGAGACTTTCACCACACTCACTTCAGAAAACTACCTAAACTAAATGGTTTAGTTAGAGGCCTACCAAAGTTATCTAATCTTGAGTCAACCTTATGTAATGCTTGTCAACAAGGAAACAAACTAGGTCAACCCACAAACCAACTAATCAAACTCAAACCAAGTCAATTCTGGAATTAATTCACTTAGACCTATTTGACTCACATGGGATTAAATCAATTAGTGGGAAACTATACTGCCTTGTAATTATCGATGACTATTCAAGATTTACCTGGGTAAAATTCTTAAAAAAATAAAGATGAAACTTTTGATACACTCAC
Organism: Boesenbergia rotunda; assembly: GCA_024364735.1. Classification (NCBI taxonomy): domain Eukaryota; kingdom Viridiplantae; phylum Streptophyta; class Magnoliopsida; order Zingiberales; family Zingiberaceae; genus Boesenbergia; species Boesenbergia rotunda. The sequence continues at coordinate 462,272 of JAGFNQ010002988.1, read as the reverse complement.
TCAATTTTGTAAATTAACGGAAAATGAAAAGGGGGTTAAAATCAAAAGATTTAGGAGCGATAATGACGGAGAATTCAAAAATCATAAATTTAATCAATTTTGTCTAGAAAAGGGCTACCATCACGAATTCTCTTGCCCTAAAACACCTCAACAAAATGGAATTGTAGAAAGAAAAAATAGAACACTACAAGAAGCAGCTAGAACAATGCTTAATGAATACAACTTACCTAAATATCTTTGGGCTGAGGCTGTTAGTACAGCTTGTTATGTACAAAACAGAATAACTCTAATTAAAAACCTAGGAAACACCTCTTTTGAAATCTATTATAACAAACAACCTAACATTAAATACCTTAAAGTATTTGGATGTAAAGTCTATATCTTAAATACTAGAGAACACTTAGGAAAATTTACTTCTAAGGTTGAGGAAGGTATCTTTGTAGGCTATTCCCTTACCAGTAGAGCCTATAGAGTTTATAACAAGACTACCCTAAAAATTGAAGAAACTACAAATGTAAAATTTGATGAAAAATCTGACCCAAATAACTCTGATCAAACCACCTACCAACCAATTGACTTTGTTAGATCCAGTACTGACCCTGATGAAAGGCCAATTGAGGACCAAAACGATGATCTAACTGAACCCACACCTGAAACTGAACCTAACCAACCCAGAACTGTACGAGTTAGCTCAGACCACCCAACTAATCAAATCTTAGGTAATCCAGAACTAAGGGTTCAGACTAGATCAGCCTTTAGGAACCTTAGTCAAATTGCATTGATTTCAAAAATTAAACCCAAGTCTATAGAAGAGTCCTTACTTGACCCTGATTGGATCATAGCCATGCAGGAAGAGTTATCCCAATTTGAACGTAGTCAAGTCTGGGACTTAGTACCCCTACCTAAAGGCAAGAAATTTATTGAAACTAAATGGGTCTTTAGGAATAAACTTAACGAACAAGGAGAAACAGTTAGGAATAAGGCTAGGCTAGTAGCTAAGGGGTTTAGCCAAGTAGAAGGTCTTGATTATGTTGAAACCTATGCCCCTGTAGCCAGACTTGAATCCATTAGAATGCTCTTAAGTTATGCAGCCCATAAGGGATTTAAGCTCTATCAAATGGATGTTAAGTCAGCCTTCCTAAATGGCCTAATTAAAGAAGAGGTTTATGTAGGTCAACCTCCTGGTTTTGAAAGCTTAGAACACCCTGACTATGTCTTTAGACTTAAGAAAGCCCTATATGGACTTAAGCAAGCACCTAGGGCCTGGTATGAAAGACTGTCTAACTACTTAGTTTCAAAAGGTTTTAACCAAGGCAAAATTGACCCAACACTATTTGTCAACACCCTAAAAAATGATATTTTTGTAGCCCAAGTATATGTAGATGATATAGTATTTGGCTCAACCAACTCAGACTTTTTACAAGAATTCACAAAGATAATGGAAACTGAATTTGAAATGAGTTTAGTAGGTCAACTAACTTTCTTCTTAGGGCTACAAATAAAACAGACTAGTGAGGGTACTTTTGTCTATCAACAAAAATACACTAAAGAATTACTTAGAAAATTTGGAATGGATAGTGCTAAAGAAATTAAGACACCTATGGCTACCAATCAAACTATAGATAGTGACACAAATGGCAAACCTGTTGACCTCAAGTATTATAGAAGTGCTATAGGTAGCTTACTTTACCTAACTGCAAGTCGACCTGATATTCTCTTTGCAGTTAGTATGTGTGCTAGGTATCAAACATGTGCTAAAGAATCACATCTAACCCTAGTTAAAAGGATATTTAGGTATCTCAAAGGGACAAAAAATTTAGGAATTTGGTACCCTAGAACAGCCCAGTTTGAACTTATTGGATTTTCTGACTCAGATTATGCTGGCTGTAAGTTAGACAGAAAAAGTACCAGCGGTGGATGCCAACTTCTAGGACCCTCACTAGTTAGTTGGTTCAGTAGAAAACAACATTGTATTGCCCTATCCACCACTGAAGCTGAGTATATAGCAATGGGTGAATGTGTAGCCCAACTACTCTGGATGATGCATACCTTAAAAGATTTTAACTTAGATTTTAAGAAAGTCAAAATTTATATAGATAACCTAAGTTCAATCAATTTAACCAAAAACCCAATCCACCACTCTAGGACCAAACATATAGAAATCAAACACCATTTTGTCAGAGATCATGTAAATAAAGGAGAAATTGAACTTAACCATGTTGAATCTAAGTCTAACCTAGCTGATATATTTACCAAACCACTTCCTGAATCTGAATTTAGCAACTTAAGAAGGTTAATAGGAATGTGTGTTATAGACTAGGAATGACCTGATAAACTTAAGTTGAATTTTGGTTTTAAAAACATGGATTTTTTTTTAAAACTGGTTTTTCAAAAAGTTTATTGCTTTTCAAAATTAAACTTAAACACGGACTTTTCAAACTTGATTTTCAAGAACTTTATTGTATTTAAAAATTTAATTTTCAAAACTGGCAGACTTAGCCTAGGCTCTGACCCCTAGAATTGCATGAACCTATAGTTTTAGGTAGCCGCATCTCACAAAACACATTAAGATTAACTTGTTTGTGCTTGCAAAAACATAGAACGGTTGTGAGATGCATAGGACTCTGCCTGGACTTCCGAATGCTTAAAGTCAGTGCATCACAATAAGTCTGGGCGTAAAATACCAACGTTACAGTGATCATGTCAAGTAGTCTTGCCTTAAAAGCTGAGCTAGACATTATTACTTGACTTGACTAACTCAGTGAACACTACTATCATCTAGATAGTTAGTCAGTAACTAGAGTTAGACATATGAAAAGGGACCACAATCATTACTTGGTCCAGGGGGAGTTGAGGTCAAAATACTTTTGCAAAATAAATAGTTCCTTGCAATTCCTATTTAACATTGAACAATCCGTATTTTTGGGTCTTGCAAATCTCCTTTTTAAAACTTTGAAAATATTTCAAATTCATTTAAAAATAATGTTGTTGAAAACTATCTGTTAGTTTTGAAAAATTAATTTAGGGGGAGTTTTTTTTTTCACTTAGGCTATTTTATCTTACTTAATCTATTTTGCCTAAGTCTAGTATTCCCTATCACTTAACTTTGAATCCGACTCTCCGTAACTTAATATAAGTATGTTTTTTGATGAATGACAAAGGGGGAGAGTAGGGTTAAAGCTTAGAAAATTCTGTTTGCTACTTAATTCTGTTTGCTACTTAATTCTGTGTGCTACTTAATTCTGTTTGCTACTTAATTTTGCACCATGTACCTTCATGCTTATTTACTTGCATGTATCTGCTAGTTTTTCTCTAACTTTAACCTAGGTTGTCATTACATCAAAAAGGGGGAGATTGTTGGTGCAGTTTGCACTGACGGTCAAACTCGGGTTTTGATGTATGACAAAGTGGTTAAAGTTAGGGTTGTGTGTGTTTAACCTCTTCACCAAGTGTGCAGAGTTGAAAGACTTAGGACCAGACACCAGGCTGAAGTCCAGGATGGTTGAGTCCTGGCGGAAAGTCCAGTTGGGTCCGCGGGACCTGACAACTGGCTGAAGACCAAGTTGGTTGAGACTTGGCAGGAAGACCAAGGTGGTTGAGCCTTGGCAGGAAGTCCTGGTAGGGTCAAGAAGTCAAGCAGAGCTGCATAATGGGTAAGTAAGGTAAGTCACTGGAGGAGCGACCCAGTGAGGACGAGTCCAATCTTGGACTTTAGGCGCGGTCCAACTTAGACCCATTTAGGTGATCTAAGTTGAGTCCTGGTTAGATCCTGGTCTGGGAGACAGGATCTAATTAACTTAGAATTGTATCTTATTTTAGTCCATATAAAATTGTGCTAGCCTTGTTTTGGACTAACCCTGGATGCAGGACCAAAGGACTATGATTCTGCAGCTCAGAGAGCCTCAAAGGAGTGAGGCCGTAGCTGAGCAGGGCGCCCCGGATGTGTCGGGCGCCCCAGAGTCAACCCAAAGTCAGCAGAGAGGTAAACGCCCCGACAGCCGCGCGCGTCGGGCGCCCCGCATGTCTCGGGCGCCCCCTGTGCCACCTCACTGCCAACTGCCGAAGCTCACCCTCGCGAAGCCAAGGAGATGTGGCTTTGACCGGTCAAATCGGGCGCCCCGCGCGCGTCGGGCGCCCCAGTCAAAGGTGATCCCGAAGATAAAGAGATCAAGTGCTTGACCGAGAGGGCTGCGGATCGGCAGCCACGCAGAGGGGCGCCCCGGACGTTTCGGGCGCCCCCAGGGCTATAAATAGAGCCCCTCGACCAAGGTTCAAAGACAACACTTCTTCCAAAGCTTTCAAGTTCTTCTACGCTCGCGCCTTGCTCCGGAAACGCTACACTTTGAGCCGACGACGTCCCGCTGCCCCGAAAGAGTCGACCTACTCCGGACGTCGGTAAAAAGAAGAATTTCTTTTAATACTTTATTGCACTTAATTACTTAAAAGTGTGGGGTTGTCACACTTTCAATTCATTTGTACTCGCCTACTCTATCGGGGTTGACCGATAGAGAGTTTTAGTAGATTGCCCAACGGAAAGGTCCGAGGGACCTGGGCCTTCGAGTAGGAGTCGCCGAAGGCTCCGAACGAAGTAAAAATCGTTCGTGTTTGTGTGTTTGTTTTTCGTCTCTTTCATTTCCGCTGTGCACGCTTTTTAAAGCACTCTGATTTAATTTTTTAAAAAGGCACGTGATTCACCCCCCCTCTCACGTGCATCGATCCTACAACTAGCAGTCCTTCGCTAGGGCTTTGTATCCTGCCATTCCTTCGCCAGGTGCCTAGCAATCCTTCGCTAGGGCTTTGTATCCTAGCAGTCCTTCGCCAGGTGCCTAGCAGTCCTTCGCTAGGGCTTTGTATCCTGGCATTCCTTCGCCAGGTGCCTAGCAGTCCTTCGCTAGGGCTTTGTCTCTGCACACTCAGTGAATATTGTTAGATCACAAACAAACTTAACTTTGAATCCTTTGCCAATATCAAAATAAGGTTCGATATGGTGCTTCCTGCACCAACACAAATGATGGAAAACGGGTGTATGGAGAACTAGTACATTATGTTTAGGATCATTGGGAATTAAAAGAATCAATAATTAGGATATTGTTGGGTTCTTTTTTATGTTAGGCAAAGGGGGAGAAGTGTTGGGTTTAAGTTGCGAAACCAAACACTCCTTTGCTAGAAACCTTAGGTTTAGGGGGAGCTGAGGTTAAGGGTGAGTATGGTTGCTCCATTCTTGGCGTAAGGGGAACCTGAGAGGTTCTTAAAAAGTCTTTGTATGTCCAATGTAGGGAGCTTGGGAGAAGCTTTAAAAAGTCTGTTTTGGTGAAAATTCCTAACTTTGGGGAATTAGGTGTAGAAAATCCTAACTTGGAGGGTTAGGTATTGAAAATTTCTAACTTGAAGGGTTAGGTGTGGAAATTCCTAACTTGGAGGGTTAGGTGTGAAAAATCCTAACTTGGAGGGTTAGGTGTGAAAAAGTCCTAACGTGGAGGGTTAGGTGTGGGATGCCTTGGATAGGATCCCGTTGTGAAAATTCCTAACTTGGAGAGTTAGGTGTGGGATGCCTTGGGATAGGATCCCGTTGTGAAAATTTCTAACTTGGAGAGTTAGGTGTGGGATGCCTTGGGATAGGATTCATGCATTGCATATGCATTGGCAGTGTAAGTCCAAGAGGGAGTCTTGGCAACATATATCCAGTTGTTTGTTTTAGCATGGTTTTTGCTATTGACTACTATCTTGTTTCCCTAACTTAAACGTATTGTCAAACATCAAAAAGGGGGAGATTGTTGAGGCAATCTGTGGTCCGGAGTGACCAAGTGTTTTGATGTTTGGGCAAAGGGTTTAAGTTAGGTTTCCCTTGTGTTCTAATATGTGTATGTTGAGTGTGCAGGATGTACAGGTTACACATATTGACTTGGCTGGACGACCTCGGTACGGTGAAGAGTGGCATGGAGATAAGCTAGAGGCTTGTGTGCACCCGAGGGACCTTGGAGAGCAGGGACGATGAGCTGAGGGGCACGGACTTCGAGGCATGCATGAAGGATGGCATGGAGGCAAGCTAGAGGCTTGAGTGCATCCGAGGGACGGGAGCCGAAGATGAAGAGGGCGCGAAGGCAATAGTCGAGGCTGTTGATGAGGAGTCAATCGAGTCGTGAGGGTACGAGTGTTGTGTGATTGTACTCGGGAAATCCTAGGGTTCGAGTGCTGAGAGAGGTGTACTCGGGAAGGGAAACCCTAGTTGTGTGAGTGGGGCAGTTGGCTGCCATTGGGGCAGTCGACTGATAAAACTCACAGAAGGTTTGCAGCTCTGGACCAGTCAACTGCCGTGGGATTAGTCTACTGGTAGCGGTTGGTGAGTTGGCTGAAAATTCGAACGTTGAGGTTGCAACGATCGAATTTCACTGGCACCAGTCGACTGCCTTGGGAGCAGTCGACTAGTGGCGAGGGTTTCAACCCGAATCTTATTTAAAGAGGACTTTGTGGTGGCTGAGATTCTTGACGAATCTTGTCTTGGTAAAAGGCAAGATAGTAGTCTTTGTGCTCAGAGTGTGCTTGGTCCTGTGGCGAGGTTTCTCCACCCACAAGGAGCGACAAGAGCTAGCCGGAGATTATCCAGGGAGTGATCCACCGATGGATTCTTAGATTAGTCATCCGTCCGGGGTGGATACCAAATAAAATCTGGTTTGTTAGCGTTGTTCTTGTTGTTAGTTTATTATTTTATTGTATTTCTGCTTGCGCAACTAACCGTGTAGAATGAACGCTTCGAAAAATGCTATTCACCCCCCCTCTAGCATACGGAATCGATCTAACAGTCTCTACTTCTGTTCGCGATCCCCGCTTGACTAAAGCTTTTGACAATCAGAACCTCCGGCTGGACTTTTGTTCGACCTCCGAGAACTCGAATCTCGAGACATCCGACCTCGACCCGTCTCTACTTCTGTCCGCCATCCTCACTTGGCAAAGACTCCGTTGCCCGATCCCTGATCAGGACTTAGTGTTCAGTCCCCCGGACCAAGACTTCGTGCCCAGCTTCACTCACCAGGACTTAGTCCACCTAGCTTCACTCACTAGGATTTCTTCCACCTAGCTTCCCTTACTAGGACCCAGCTTCACTCACCAGGATTTAGTTCACCTAGCTTCCCTTGCTAGGACCCGGCTTCACTCACCAGGGTTTCTTTCACCATAATCACTCCTTTGCTAGTCATCATGATCCAGACTAGACTTCTTCAATCTTCAGGTAAATATAATTTCACACCTCAAGTCCGGTGTGGTTTAATCTCTTGGTCAAGCTAACCAACCCTGGGTTGTATTCATTCTGCCAAATATCAGATCCTGTTTGACTTAACCCTTGATCACTTTGACTAACCCATACATTGTCTAACATATATTGTTACTAACTTTAGTATATTGTCAAACATCGAAACCCTAGAGGATGATTGTTCATCACTGATGCATTTTACACCAACAATCTCCCCTTTTTGATGTTTGACAATATCTTAAGTTAGATTACGTCTATTAGTCCTAGGTTTAACACTTGGAAGAAATTGAAAAAAATCTAACTTAAGCCCTTTCTCCCCTTTTGTCACACATCAAAAGGAAATAAACAAAAGAGAAAGATTTGCACCAACAATAAGAAAAATAAATTACCTTAAGTCTTTCTTCCCCTTTTTAAGATAGTCTCTCTCCTCCTTTTGAAAATATTTAAGATATGTATATTTTTTGAAAAATAATTTTCAAAACTCTCCCCCTTTTAAAAAAACTAAGTACTTATTCTATAAACTATAAAAGGAAGCACCAAGTACTTAAATTGCACCAACAATATATGACTATATATTTTTTTAAAAAAAAAGAACTTCCCTAAGTCTGACACAATCCTAAGAATCTTATTGACCACAAGAAAATTTCTATGTGTCTTAAGGATTTTCCATAAATGAACAACTTTAATGGAATTCAGTTTTAAAAACAAATATAATACTTTTCTTGATTTGGTTTCTTTTCTATTTTGACACAATCCTAGAAAACCGTGTTAACTATAACGAAAATTTTCCTAAGTGTCTTGGAAAATTTTCCAAACTCAAGATAACGCATTTTCAAAAATTTTCAAAAGTATCTAAATGACAAAACGATTTTCAAGATGAGTTTTGAAAATAAAATATTATGTTTTCAACTGATTTTAAAAGATAGTGCATGAAAGCATAATATTTTTGAAATTTTTAATAGTTCTTTTAATTTGACCTCTCCCTAAACTTGACACAGTCCTAGGAAGCTTGTTGACTACAAGTGATCTTCCTCTGAGTCTTAGGGTTTGATTCTCACGAAAAGAGTTTAAAATCATTAATAAGTATTTTGAAATAATCAGGAATAATATATCAATTTCCTTTGACTTGGACTCCCCCTAGATCTGACACAGTCTTAGAAATTCTTGTAGATCATTAAGAAATCTTCCTATGTGTCTTAGGACTTTATCCAAATCAAAAGAGCAATTAAAGCAATTGTTGAAAGATTTTTTTTTTTGGACAGAGTATGATAATTTTCAAAGAAATAGTTTTCGAAAAAATATTTTGAAATGACGCCATGGCAATAACTTGGCCATGCGGCTACCGGCAAAGGAGGCACGACCGTGCCACACGACGATGTGAAGTCACACGACCCGTAGCTGCTGTTTTACTCCATTTCCACTCCAAATCACGTGATGTCGATGAAAATAAGCGATCTCCGAACAAAAAGGAGGAATAGTAGTAAAGTCAAACAAAATAGGGTACAATAAATTAAGATATGTTAATGAAATACAAGTATATGCACTTCAAACAATGCATAAAATCATATAAAATCTACACACATCATCCGGTCTGCCATGATCATTAGGCATGGGGGACCTGCGTATAACTTGCTGAAAAGCAAGAGTCTAAATTTTCAATCGGGAGACCATATTGGATCATAGAACGTCACGTCCGATCTGCCATGATCATAGGCATGAAAGACCCACTTATAACTTGCTGAAAAACCAAAGTCTAGATTTCTGATCGGATGACCGTATTGGATCGTGGGATGCTACATTCGGTCTGCCACGATCATTAGGCACTGGGGACCAGCTTATGACGTGCTAAAAAGCAAGAGTCTAGATTTTCGATCGGGCAACATAACTAATCCCTGCATTATTATTTCGATTGAGGAATTACAACTTAGTTGCAGGGATTCTTACTCTTGATACTATTGTAAATAAGTTGTGCTCCAATGTCGATCCAGCTTCTTTCCTAGCATCTTGTAGGTAGTAAGCCCTTGATGATAGCTTCAGCAACACCTTGTAAGGTCCTCCCCATTTAGGTTCCAATTTGCTCACATCTTCGACCGGCTTAACTCATTTCCATACTAGATCCCCGAACTGGAAGGACCGAAGAAGCACATTTTGGTTGTATCTTTATTGCATCCTTTGTCGATAGGAGGTCAGTAGAGCAGCTACTTTATCTCGGATTTCCATAACCAAGTCCAGTTCCATGCGTCACAGGTCAACATTGCCTTGGCCATAGGGTCTATGTCGGTCGGATTCGCATCCAACCTCCATGGGCACTACTGCTTCTCCTCCGTATATTAAATGAAAAGGTGTGAAGCTTATACCCTCCCGAGGTGTGGTCTGATGTGCCCCATAGGATGCTAGGCAGCTCGTTCATCTAGCTTCCACTAACGTGATCCAACTTAATCTTGAGGTCCCTGATGATCTCCCTATTAGTGACTTCCACTTGGCCATTACTTTGAGGATATGCAACTGACGTAAACGTCTGCTTTATTCCATAGGCAAAGCACCACTCCTGGATCTTTTTCCCTGGAACTATCTCCCATTATCTTATATCAGTTTATGTGGGATCACGTAATGACACAAGATATTTTATCAAAGGAACTTAATAACGATCTTCTCCTTGATTCTTGCTAAAGCTTCCACCTACATCCATTTGGAGAAATAATCTACAACGACCAATAGAAATCGCTTCTTAGTGGGAGGTGGGGGGAATGGTCCCACGATGTCCATACCTCATTGGTTAAACAGGCAAGAGATAGTGGAGGTTTTGAACAATTTTGTCGGTTGGTGAGAAAGATTTTGATGCTTCTGGTAGGAGAGACAAGTGGTCACCACCCGATCGACATCTTTCAGTAGAGTAGGCCTAAAATACCCAGCTAGCAGTACCTTCTGTGCCACTGACCGACCATCAACATGACTTCCACAAGACCCTTGGTGCACTTCTCGTAGTACATAGTTAGCATTTTCTTCTCCCAGGCACTTGATCAAGGGGTGAGAGAAAGCCCTCTTATATAATGGATTGCCAACAAGGGTGAACCGAGCGACCCTCTTTCACAGTAGTCTTGCTTGTTCAACTTCAGTCGACAGACTCCCTTGTTGCAAGAAAGAGATGGACGGAGTTTGCCAATCATCTTGTAGTTCCAGATCGGCCAGCTGCTCTACTTGGGATATAAGCATTGTCTGTGCTATTGGTCTACTCAATATCCTAGGCATGAGTGAAGCGGCTAACTTGGCTAACTCATCTGTTTTCATATTGCTTTCTCTTGGGATCTACTGAAGTTGTACTTATTGGAACCCAACCTTCATATTCTCATAGGCCTCAACATACATCCTTAACCACTCACTGTTAACCTCGAACCAGCCGACTAGTTGTTGTGTCAACAGTTGAGAGTCTGAGTGAAGTACGACTTGGGAAACTCCTACATGCTTGGCTGCCTAGCCTCGTTGTTAGTAGCTTGGTAATCTAGCCAGACCGAGAGTTGATTCATATCTTCTTTAGGGGAGATCATGAGGATGCCTACGCCACTACCTTGTCGAGCGGATGAGTCATCCACGTATATCTTCCATGTGTCCTCCATCTTTTCATTTTGCAATTCACTAAGGAAATACATAAAGGCTCGTGCTTTGATTGCTGATCTGGGCTAATATTGTATGTCATACTCACTTAGTCCATTAATCAGTCGACCTGAGGCCTCTGGTTTGAACAACACTCTCCCCAAAGTGATGTTGGTAAGTACCACGATGGGATGGGCTAGGATACAACCTTAACCTTCGAGCGGATATCACTAGAGCGTAAGCCAACTTCTCAAGCATGTTATATCGTCACTCGACATCTTTTAATAAAGTAATAACCAAAAAAGTACATGAGTTGTTGCTTGCCATTACATTGTTTGACCAGTACAGTGCCGACGACCCCCTCTATAGCTGACAGAAACACATATAACGTTTCACTGACCCCTAGTTTAGCTAAGATGAGCAGACTGACCAAATATTCCTTTAACTCTTCAAATGCTTTGTCGTAGCTAGCATCGCATTGAAACTTGGCTATTTGATGTAAGGTCTTGAAGAAAGGGAGGCTTCGATCAATAGATCGGTAAATAAATTTTGACAGAGCAATGATCCGCCCTGTCAGTCACTGGACTTCTCTCAGATTACGAGGTGGTGGCATGTCAAGTAGGGCCTTAATGGGGTTTGCCTCAATGCCCATCTCCGTCACTATATATCCCAAAAATTTGCTACCCTTGGCTCCAAATAAACATTTAATGGAATTCTGCTTCAGACCATACCTTCTCAGAGTGCAGCAGGTCTTTTCCACGTTGGCTATCAGCTCGACTGCCTGGGCAATCTTAATGAGGATGTCATCCACGTAGACTTTGATATTTCTTTCGATCTACTCTCGAAAGATCTTGTTCATCAACCTCTGGTATGTCGCCCTTGAATTTTTAAGTCTAAATGGCATAACGGTATAGCAGTATGTACCATCGGTTGTGTTGAAGTTGACATTTTCCTGGTCTTCCCAAACGATTGAGACTTGATATAACCTTGATACGCGTCTAACATACAAATCAGCTCATTTCTAGATGTAAAGTCCACCATTTGGTCGATCCACAGGAGGGGTAGCAGTCTTTTGGGCAGGCCTTGTTGAGATATCTAAAATTGATGCAGATCCACCACTTGATGTCTAGTTTGGACACTAGTACAACATTGGCTAAACATGTTGGGAATTGTACTTCTCGGATATGCCCTGCCTTCGTGAGCTTGTCTACTTTTGCCCGGATGACTATGATCTACTCTGCACTGAAGTCCCTCTTTCATTGTTTGACCAGTTGGGCATCAGGAAACACGTGAAGCTTGTGCTCCATTACCTCGGCAGGAATTCCCTTCAATTCTTGTGGTGACCAGGAAAATACGCCTTGGTTTCGAGTGAGGCAAGAAGGCAAGTCTTGTCGTAGTTTTGTCGACAGGTCGACCGCTATCTTGACCACCGCTTCTTCTCATCCGGGTTGAATCTATATTTCTTCTCGATAATCATGAAGTTCTTCCTAGGACGAATATTGAACCACGTGATAGCTGCCTGGTGGAGCTTGAAAGGCTTTACACACCTCTATCTTCACATTGTCAACATAGTATCACCACGATACCACCTAGTCCCCCTTTACTTCTCTTTCCTAATCACCAACCAAGTACTTGATCTTCAAATAGTAGGGGGAAATTGTAGCTCAGAATTCATTGAGGGTGAGTTGCCCTAAGATGGAGTTGTAGGGTGATGTGTCATCTACTATCGTCTTGTTCTCTTCAAGGGCTCTTCTACCAAGAAGATGGCCAACTTTATTTGGTCGAGTGGAAATACTTTGTTACCGATAAAGCCAAAAAGTGGTGTGGCTATAGGTTGCAACTCGGCGACATCGATTTGTAGTTGATCAAGCCTTTTTGAAGAGGATGCTGACCGAACTACCAGTATCTACAAAGGTTCAGTGAACTTTGTAGTTAGCAATGACCGTCGTGATGACCAAAGCATCATCATGGGGTATCTCTACCCCCTGCATCCCAAAGCTGATTTGCGGTCCTTGATCCTGGGCTCAGTTGGATTCTACTTCGTGAATCTCTAATTAGTGCACGTGAGCCTTCCTAGCTTTGTTGGTATCACCATACATGGGCCCTCTAGATATGATATCTGTCTCCTTGAACATTGTTTCGCTGATTCACTTGTTCTTCATCGACAACTGCATAGGGGGATTGGTGCTAGTCAGGTGAAGGGATTGGGTGACCAACCGTAGTAGGGGTTGTTACGGTTGGATTTTCTCACTTGTTATCCAACTTGTTGTTCTCTCTGATTCCTCGTGTCATTTGTTTGGGGCACTAGCCGCCAAAACCCTCTTTGAGCTAGTTGAGCTTGTTCTCTGGCGTACTACCGACAATCTCTAGTGTCGTGGTTATTACTGCAATGGTAGGTGCAGAAGGGGGGTCCATCTGTGAGGAGCCGAAGTGCAGCTCCGAGCAACCTCCACTTGTTGTATTTGTCTAGGTTCACTGCTTGGCTTGGTCTGGGCTAATCGGGGCCCTCTGATGGGCTTGATCGAACGTGCTGCCTTCTAGCTGGTATGGTGCGATGGGGTTGAGTCTGCTTCCTTCTACCGGGAAGCTTGTACCTAGGGATGGCAATTTTCCCCGCGGATTTGGATATCCGCGGGGAAATCCGAAACGGGGCGGGTTTGGGGAGGTATTATCGGGTTTGGATTCGGGTTCGGGGATTTTTGAAAATCCCCGAAATAGATTGGAGCGGGTATGGGGATGCTATCTCCATCCCCGAACCCGCCCCGATATCTTTAATAATAATAAAATATTAATAATTATTAAAATAATTCAATAATATTAATATTAAAGATGTGTGAAAACCCTAATGAGTATCGCTCACTAATCACTCGCCGCCTCCCACAAGTTGGAAATCCCATTGTTTTTACAACCATGCTTGGGAAATCCCATTTTTGTTAACTTGGAAAAAAATGGATATTTCAAGTGGGGATGGAGACGGGAATGGAGATTTACTCCCCGTGGGTTTGGGGACGGGGATTCCCCGATTAAGTAGAGGCGGGGATGGGGACGGGTTCGGGGATGGAGATTTACTTCGGGGACGGATATGGGGGCGGCAAACCCATCCCCGACCCGCCCCATTGCCATCCCTACTTGTACCTCTTCCATATTAATATACTTAGTCACCCTTCCTAGAAGGCTATCAAAATCTTTCGATGGCTTTCTCACCATGGATTGGAAGAAGTCCTTGCCAAGAGTCCCTGCGAAAAAGCACTTACTAACACTTCTAGTCTGGTCGAGTGGACCTCCACCGTCTGGTTGAACCTCTTAATATATGCCCTGAAGGATTCCTTTGGTTCTTGCTTCAATGCAAACAAATTCATATAGGTTTTATAATGCCTTTTACTGCTATCAAAATGTTGTAAAACCATTTTCTTGAACTCCTTGAAATTGAGTATGGAGTCGCTGTGCCAAGCCAAACAGGGTGGTAAAAATTACTTTACACTTAACTCCATTAGTATACTGATGCAGTAGAGCAGCATTCTCGAACATTATCAAGTGCTCTTCCGGATTAGTGGCACCCCCATATTCTCCAATTGAAAAGGTACAGAAGTGACGCGGCAAGGGGTCTTCCAATATTTTCACAGAGAAGGGTACGTCCAACTGATCGAGCAACCGCCAGTCAACCGGTGCTTTTCCTTTCCGTGGATCTCGTGGGAGCGTATAGCTGGATGAAGATATCTCCATCCAATCAAATTTTGCCTCTTCTCCACTGTTCGCTTGGAGAAGTGCTTTCGGAAAGTGCATGGCATTTCCTGGCTGGTTTGTAGATGCTGCTAGGAAGCCAGTAGTAGAAGCTCCGCTCGGCTGTTGCTGCTGAGCCAATTTTTGAGTTTTCGCAGCGACCAGTAGCATGAAGTCTTCTTGTGATAGGGTAACAATAGTCATTTTATTCGAATTCACCATTTTCTTGCCTCAAAGCAGATGAAGTGTTCTCATAGACAAAGCCAAATTTGATCCTGTCATTGAAGTTAACGAGTCGTTGAAGTTGCCCACAGGGAGACTTTGGCGAGGTGAGGAAAGGGTAGGGCTGTAATCGAACCGAGCCGAATACCTGAGAGTTTGAGTTTGGTTCGTTTATTATCGAGCTGAGCTCGAGCTTAATTTATCGAATATAGTGATGGCTCGCGAGCATATTCGAGCCTAATCGAGCCCTAAACGAACTTACCAAATATAAATTATTAATTAAATTATTCATCAATTTATTGAAAAAATAAATTATATATTCTAAAAAATATAAAATATTTACTAAAATCTATGATTTTATTCATACAAATGAGCTTTATTGGATATTTTATATTTATTAAATGTAAAAGTGTCAAAATTATATATTTAATGTTAAATATTAATTTTATATTTTACGAATTAACTTACGAGCTTATTAACGAGCCTGTTCACGAGCTAACGAGCCGAATACTGCTGAGTTTGAGTTTGGTTCGTTAATATTAACGAGCTTTATTAAATAAGCTTGAACGAGCTTCTATCGAATCGAGCTCCGAATAGTTCACGAGCGGCTTGATTCATTTACAGCCCTAGGAAAGGGGTGGCAAGTTCTTTGTTGTTGATCTGTAAACAAGCAAAGGGCAAAGACAAAATTGTTAGAGACTGACCAAGGGGTCTCCGACGCAGACACTCTGACTATTAAGTCAGGTCAAGAGATAGGTGGAGAAAAGAGATGAAACTGGAGCTGTGCGCATGAGAAAAAACCTACATGTGTATGGAGAGAGGACCCCTTTTCATAGCATCTCTATCAATCTCCATTCTACATAGATGCGATTTCTCATTTAAATATGGGTCACATCGTATAATCTGTGTCATATATTAGTCACATCGTTGTAATCTTATTATTACGGGGCATTATGGAGCATTTGTTACAAGATATTGCCCATGTGTCATTGACATGTCCGCACAGGCTTTAGAATGGGACAAGCCCATGTGGAGTTTTTTGAATCAATGGTCGCAAAGGCCTGCTAAGGCCCAATTGGACAGGATGGCCTACTGCAGGGCCTACCTTAAGTGAAACTTCTCGACCAGCTGATGGATGTCCTATCGGTCAGTCTGATCGAACGTCTCATCAGACCTCCAAGTTGGCAGTCCTTTGTTTATTGGTCAAGTGGTCATTCAACAGCTATTCATTAGGCAAATGAATCTTCAATCAACCCTTTGTGCTCCCTTAAGGAATGGTGTGTCCGAACAGCCATCCACCTTAGCCATAACTCATTTCTAGTCTATGGAACCTAAATGGTCCATGCTTAGGCCCCTGAACCATGAGGATGTCGGTTGGTTATTGGGAGAAGAAATCGACCGGCTTCTTAGGTTGGTTGCATATGAAAGGCCCCTAAGGTTTTTGTTTGGCTCATCCTATAAGGGGGGTTTGTTCAACCGGCGACCATGGGCAGCCAAGCGGCGACTTTAACTGAGTTTATCACAAGTTCTTGGCTCCACGTCAACCGCTGGCCTACTAAGCCCCTCACAAATCAGGGTCCACGCTTCGTCGCTTCACCCCGGATCATCTTTGTTTCTGTTTCTGTTTGTGTTTTTTTTGAAGGGGGGGTTGGATTTCGCGATTTTTTTAACACATTTTAATCTAGAGGAGGCTTCTTTGAGCCCTTCTCTCTCGATTGCATCGACGGAGAAATTTCCTGATCGCACACTTTGTTGTAGTAATCTATACCAAATGAAGGGTAGACAAAAATTAACCAGAAGTATTGAGGAACTCGGGCTGTCAAAACACCTTGATTCACTCAAGGCTGTTGATTTAACCTTACATCAAATATGATTATAATTCATATTCATAAGATTTTGGGATTATTTTAAGCGGGATATTTGGGCATAAGCAACGATGGGATTTTTTTTTGACTTGGGATTAGGATTGGCATTGGAATTTTAAGAATTCTCCAGCTACTATAGTTAAATCTTTTTTATCATTTCCAACTTTCAAAACAAGTTGTTAAGTAAGAAATCAAATAGAAAAATAGCAATATGTATAAGTTATTTTCAATTTAGATTCTGATGTATCTCGTAATCTCTGCCTGGACATATATATCTGGACTAGTTTACACGTGCCGACCGGAGACGTAGGTAGGCAAGAGGATGAATTAGAAGGCAAAATCCATGGAAAGAGACGTGTCTTAGGAACACTCCTATGAGGGGACATCTCCGAAAAATATTGCAACTTATGAACCTCCCCGCTCGAAGATGTTGCAGTTTACCCATCCAGGAACCCCCTCGGGTTTATTACCTTGTTGTTCCTCTAATAGTTAATCATGCAGGAGCATCGCCATTTAAGAACGCCCTTTACGTACCAATTTGGGCCACGAGAACATTCTCGCTCGGAAATATCTCATACATGACGCCTCCGCCTCTTATATCTAATCATTCTTGTTGATGACATCCTAAGTATGGATTTGACAGGAGCAATCATGTCATAAGCATGAATTTGGCAGGAGTTGATTTCGGCAATCGAGGGTACAAGGTTTCATGTATAGTAGGGCTCATCAAGGAGCTCCCTCCCATAGTTGATGGGAGGTAGTTCTTGACTCTGACATAGGAGCAACTTCGCACAGGCCGAGCTAATCCTTCACAGATTTTGTTTTATTTTTTTGTTTTTAATTAAAGAATTTAAATTAGTTTTTAAATATTAAAAAAATAATTTATTAAAGGATTTAAATAAGTTTTTTAAAATAGATTATAATGAGTGAAAAAAAATAATTTATTAATTGATCATTTAAGTGATTTTTTAATGTAAAATATGAGGAGAGATGAGAAATAAAAGTGTAGGACTCATGAAAGAGTTGTTAAGAAATTTTTTTATAATGAAGAGATGCGTAAGATTTTTAACTTGTTGCCGTGGTACCAATAATCATATGAAGGAATTTTAAAAGGGGCTCAACTATTGTGAATGCTCTGATGGATCCATAACTAAACATGTCCTCTATGTCGAGCAGACAATGATTGATAGACAAGGGCAGCCTTACACTAACCCATGTCTTTGACTATTAGCCAGCATATGTGATAGCATGTGTGACAGCTTATCTCGCTGGTATTTAAAGGGCATTGTGTGTATCAAGAGGTAACTGCAACCGGTTGTAAGTGGCCTTAAGTCACAGACAGTTGATCCGATCAACTGCTCTCTTCTTCATCTCCTATCAAAAGGTAACACCCTTTTTTCTAAGCTCCATGTTGACTTGATCATGAGACAGATTATGCCGGCCCCGCTGACCAATGTTGACTTGCAGGACGAAGATTTGCTCAAGTGTGCGGAATCAGACGCTCTACTAGATTCAGACCGAAAGATAAAGTTGCGGTCATGCACGCTAGCCATCGCTAATCGGTGTTGACTTGCAGGCAAGAGACCTGCTTGGGTGTCGGGAATCGACTCCACTGAATTCGAACCTAAAGGGAGAGATGTAGTTGTACATGTTGGCCCCTGTTGACCGATGTTGACTTGTAGGCAGGAGATCTACTCTGGTGCGCGGGATCAGACGCTCTGCAAAATTGGGGAGTTGCGGTCGTGCATGCCGGCACCCACTTACTGACCAGTGTTGTCTATAGGTAGGAGACCAGCTTGGGTGAACAGGATTAGACACTTTGTCGAATTCTGACTTTTAGGGGTAGTTGCGATCGTGCAGCCAAGGAGAGCGGTGGCAACCTACATCACTTTTGGTGCCGACCTGTTCGGGTGAAGTGTAGATTCTAACATATGATCTAATGCATGAAATACAGATTTAATACTGTAAAAACAAAAATCATACAGTGATTTGATGATGATCCTGTCCTTTGTGTGCAAACAACAATAGCAACTCGTGATCTTCAAACTTGTTGTCGGAAGTGCGATCATGTAATCGGAAAGCTCTTCCACTCTCGTATTCACAAATCAAATCTCATTCAATCTCGGATGAATGTTCTTCCTCTCATATTCTTCTTACTTGCACTTGAACAAATCAATTTCGCCCACTATTCTTCTCCGGTTACGATAGCTTATATAGGAGAGCAAAGTGTAAAGAAGAGTGGGGAGGGAGGGGTGATGGACCCACAATCAGTGTCACGAATGAGCCTCAAATTTAAATTTATAAGTTGAAAACTTTTAATCTCACAAAGCTAAATGTAGTATAGGGGCCTCAAGTCATATTTTTCCAATGACTAGTTGTGAATGCTCAACTCAAGCTTGAAATTTGTCATTTGATGTTTTGGGTTTTCAAGTAAGATGGGGGTTTGTTTTGCAATAAGGAATGAAAATACAGTCGAAACAGAATAAACTCAGCTAAGCAGAAATTAAGAAGAAAATTGTGAAAACTAAACTTAACCTATTTGGAAATTGAGCAATTCAATTCGAAATTATGAAATTGAAGGACAAAACTAATATCAAAGGTAGGAAAGCAATAGATCTGTAACTACTTCAGAAATGAGAAGTTGAAACAAAGCTAAATACAGAAAACAAGATTGAATTGTAGCAGAGAACTGCCTGATCGGTCAACAGACTGATCAGATCACTATCTGATTGGTCGACAGACCGATCAAATACAATCCTGATCGGTCAAACAGACCGATCAGATACTGTAATGAACTGATACAAATTGAAACAATGACATAAATGAGTTTAGAAACAGAATTTAAATGACAGATCAAATCCTTCACCGAGAATTCCTTCTTGCCGTCACACAAGAGTCGAGCTAGAGACCCTCTATTTCGAAAATCAAACAAGAAACCAACTCCCTTGATCAATTTGCATTATCTTGGTGCGCAAACTGAAATCCTCTCCCGATCTCTTCCTCCTTGGTATGTTGGATTGTGAATCGGCTCAGAATCCCTCAAAAGCTCTCAGAGAACCCTCCAATTGCTTTGATGGCTCCGATCGATGAAGACAGCTATCAAGCAGGGTCCTCGGCGAAACCCTCACCTGAGCCCTTTTAGCAATGAGATCGATAAGCAAACTTCATGGGGAATCGCTCTCTTTGATCTGAAATCTGGAAATGAACTTGGATCTGAAGTGGCCGCGTAAAAATTGAGAAGAAAGCTGAAGAACAGAGCAGAATTCGCGACCACCCGAGCGGGCGGAGAAGTTTTTGATTTAACTTAACCCATTTGAATTTGAACGGCTATGATCATCCTTGCTTCATCCAACGGTCAGATCAACTCGGATTGAGTCCAAACCTTCCAGATCTCCATCAATGGTCAGGATCTACTTCTCGTTAGCTTGGATCGATCAAATCTACAATGGATGGCTCAGATCTCCCTGCCTCTTGAATGGATGGTTTGGACTCCTCTTAAGCTTGATCCCACGGTCAGATGGCTTCTGATTTGGACTAAAGCTTCAGATCTAGATCTATGATTTTGATTAACTCTATCTTGGGCTCGGATTGATCAGAAGCTAATAGATGGCTCAGATCTCACCGTTTCTTGATTAGACGACCCCCATTCTTCCAATGCTTGATCATCTTGATCCGAATCCAATTCTGACTCAAACTCGATCCAATCTGATCTAGGTCCATGATCATTCAAAGCCTATAAAATTAGATTCAAATATTAATGCCAAAATATCTCAAATATAAAAAGATTTTCATCCAAAGCTAAAATAGCAATAATTCATGGAATCTAGTGTAAATACAAGATTAAGCATGTAAAAAAGGATCAAAATATGGATTTGAGAGCCTAATTTGTTCAACAAAATGATAATTATCAACTCCCCCACACTTGCTCTTGGGCGTCTTGCACAACTAACTAGTGAACTAATCATGTACCCCCCTAGATTATTCTCAATCATAGTTAGAAACAATTGAAAGGAAATTACCTAGGGTTCTCAATTCTCAAAAAATCTAAACCTAATGGATTAGAATCTTGTCCTTAGTCAACAACTTAGTTACTTCATCCTTCATGACTAATTGAGATGAATTAAACACACAAAGCCTCTCAAGGAAAGTTTTAGTGGCTCTCTTCCTAAGTTCTACATTTTTGATGAAAATGGAGCTCACTCAAACACAATCATGGTTCTTGCACTACCATAAGCTTGCTTATGCTCTACTCTCCACCATCATTCTTGAGTTGGATCCACACCTACAAAGGCTTATTTGAACAAGTTTAGGAAATATGGAATGATAAAATGAAATAGAAGTTTAGTAAATAGAAAAGTAAAGAAAGTGGAAGACTTGGATACTCAAGAATGTAACCTAATGCACTTTGCCCCTTTGATGGTATCCTCTAGTGAAATCAGAGCTTAAAATTTAGCAGGGAACAGACACTGACTTTGAAATCACTGAATTTAGTGTGCCAACCTTTGCTGATCGGTCAAGAGACCGATCAGGCTCTACCTGATCGTTCAGGCTTCCTTCTGATCGGTTTGAATTGCTTCTGATTAGATCTGCTGAGGGCTCACTTCTTTTCAATCAATATTACATCTTAAATCCAACTAACTCCTTGTTCTCATCTTCCAATTCAGAAATCTACCCCATCTCCTGACACTTCATGTTTTTTTTCCTTTTTTACTATTTTTTAGCTGCTCTTTTTTTTCTGCAGCAACGTTTCTGTTTTTATTTCTGCTTCCATTTTTTTTCTTCTTCTCTTTTCATTCACTTCCTTACAATGGCTAGTTAAGCTTCCCGATTTCCAGCAAGTTGTCGCAGCTCAGACTCTCCTCCATGTTTCAGTTCAGCAGCTTGCAAAACAAGTCTCAGGAATTCAGAAATGTTCAGAATTTTCAGTCGTTCACAAAACTCATCAAACTTTTAGGTTACTTTCAGTTCAGCCACATGTTTCAGTGTCCAATAAATCCTGCTCAGCTCATTACTAATTTTACACATGTAAAGCTGTGAAAATCTGCACTTCATGTACTCCACTTGAATTACTGATCAGAATTTTCAACATTGATCACAAAAACTTGGCACTCAACTACCACTAGTTGATACATCAATTGCAACTTCTTGTGTAGACTCTCATTCCCTTCGGAATTTGCCTCATAGAGCTTGAAACATCAAATAATACATAGGAATTAAGATGCTTCAAATGTTACATTCACTAATCAATTCTTGCAACCCAAACTTGATACAAAACTCCTTTAAGTTG
>JAGFNQ010002988.1:400574-435766 GCA_024364735.1 Boesenbergia rotunda | reverse complement strand
GCTGGTCGACTCGCTCGAAGCTACTACAAGGAGCTGAAGAACCGAACCAACAAACGGAAAACCGGCCGAAGAAAGGACGAACCAGCTGAACCCACAAATAAGCCCAATGTAACCTGCTACGAGTGCAAGAAAAAGGCCACTACAAGTCAGAGTGCCCTAACCTAAAGGAGACTAAAAAGATGAGAAGAAAGAAGGCGCTGCAAGCAACCTGGGACGAATCTTCCTCAGAAGAAGAAGAAGAGGCACCCCAGTCCAACCTCCTAGCTCTGACCGCCTCAGATAAAGTTGAGACTGAGTCAGAAACAGAACAAGAGGACGGCGAGCTGACCTTCACAGAAGACGGAGAAATTAAGGTAATCGGTTTTAATAGATGTCAGTTAATTGAATTAATTTCGTTTCTTTCTCGAGATTTGGCAAAAGACAAACTCCGAGTCGAATCCCTCCGACAGGAAGTAAAACTCCTGAAAGAGGGAGTTCACTCTAAACCCTTAACCGAGAAGGTTCAGGAAGGAACTCTTACTCAAGTTGAAAAACTTGATAAGGAGAACTCCTCCCTGAAAACTCAGGTTAAGGATCTTAGATCAGCATTAGAACGATTTACATCTGGTTCCAAAGGTCTTGACATGATCCTTGGAAAATAGAAATCAGTTCTAAATCGATCCGGATTGGGCTATAGAACCAAATCTCGGCAAATATCATACTTTGCTGTACTGAATCAGTCCAGAGGAAAAATTCAGGCATGGGTATCTAAACTGTGCCTGAACCAACCAACTGGATCAAATCAGTATTGGATCCCCAAGGACAAGATTCATATCTTGCCTAACCATCACCGTGGCTTTAGTCCAGGGGAGCCAAACTGAAAACTATTTTCATTATTAGATAAACTTTTATTCTTGATTTAAATTGCTTGATTGATTGGTTATTTAATTTTCTGCAATATACATGCTTAGACTTAGGCTAGCTTAAGGACTAAACAAACTTAGCTGAAGTTTGACAACATAGTATTGGGTGGAGGTGAGATGATAGTACGTTAGGGAAGCCAATTTGGCGAACTAGCCGAAGCTACCGATCCAAGACCCAAACTAGTTAGACCAGAAATTTTTCAAAGAATTTTTGAAAATGAAATTTCATTAAAAGGCTTTGTCAAGGAAAGGGTGGATGATCCCATAAGGCTACGGCCAAAGAAGGCCTAGTGCCTCGCCAAGACCTGGAAGCCAATTTCTGAAATTCAAATTCAAATTTCTTTTTGTCAAATTCGAATCTAACACAAAATTTCAGTTATTTATAGATTTGATCATCACTTCAAAAATTTCAAACTTAATTAAGTTTTCAAAATTTAATTGTTTTCAAAATTAATCAAAAATTTTCAAAATAACATTAAAACCTGTCTCACAAAACCTATAAGGTTAACGTGATTGAAAACCCTAGATTTGGGTGAGACAACAAAATTAAGACTCAATTATGATTCCTTTAATACCTATGTTGCAGTAAAATTCTATATCTCAAACCACGGTCAATATAGTCAAATCACGGTCAATATAGTCAAACCATGATCAATTTAGTCAAACCACAGTCAATATAGTCAAACCATGGTCAACATAGTCAAACCATGGTCAATATAGTCAAACCAGGTCAAATCTGGTCAAATGCACTTCCTTAGAGTCAAAAGCTAGTCCTTAGGGCGCCCAAACCCGTTTGGGCGCCCCAAGGCTGGTCAAAAAGCTCCTCTGCCACTGCACGCTGACCAAGGCGCCTTGGAGCTTCAAGGCGTCTTCGTATACCCCTTCATTGGTCAAAAGCTGCCAAAAGGTAGCTGCAGCTCTGTTTAGGGCGCCCTCCTCAGGCGGGGCGCCCTCCCACAGTCCTTCAACTACAGAAAGCTGCCGAAAAGTGATCACAGGCCTGGTCAAGGCGCCCTCACCGGTCAGGGCGCCCTCGCCAGTCAGGGTGCCCTCCCGAGAAAGGGCGCCCAAAACTGCCTATAAAAAGGGGCTCCCTTCCCCTTCTTCTCTTCACACTCAAAACATTTCTCCTCCTCAACTTTCTACCTTCCAAGAGATCTTGCAACCCTCTCAAGCTCTCAAGCCCTCATCTTCAGCAATGCCTCCCCGAGCCAACCGGTATAATTTTTTTTATTAATTTCTTTTCAATTTTTCATTAAATGCATACTTTCTTTAAGTATACATTCCTTCTCTTAGAAGACGCCGACTCAATCAGGCAGAACCCGGTACCCAACCTAGCCCTGACCCTAGGTTTCCAAATTTAGACTTATGTAATAAGTTTGCTCGCACCACCTATAAACCTATCAAAACAAGTTACTTGAACAGACAATTTTTCACTCAATCCTGTCCATTAGCAATGAACGCCATAAACTTCTACCAACTCGACAATCTTGTATTCTGCACTCACCCAATCAATACTTCCTTATGTGTAGAATTTTACAATAACATAATTAGATAGGATAATCTCATGTTCTCCACCACTGTTCAAGGAATCCCCCTAACTATCACACCAACTTTACTCAATCGATTTCTAGGACTACGACTCTCGTAGTCCACCTTCTCTTATTACCCTCCTAGGGAGCTTCGCTTTGATGCTCCCTACTCTGAGATCACCTTAGATACATTGCACTCATATTTCTTTAGGCGACCTGTGGCCAGATGATTTCAGTCTGTCGAACTAGATGTACAGGACTACGCTCTATATAGGGTCACAGTCCGATGTATCCTACCATTATCCACCAGGGACGTCACCACTATGCGACCATTCCACGCCTTTCTTCTATACGCCATGATTCACCAGCTTGACATCGATATAGGACTTCACATTTTTCAGACTATCCTACACGCCTCCAGTGTTACCACACAAGGGCAGGTACGCACACCTTACTGCCACATCATCACATCCATATTACATCACCACGGTAGAAACATTACTGAGGGAGAGATGGCCGCCTTGACTGATTACGATGAAATAGGCTATAGAAACTTTGCCCTAGCTGGTATAGAGGTGTCCGGTACCGGAGTCCTGTCCTGGAGACGTCAGAGAGCAGCCCCCCCGATTGATTCAGACGAGGAGGTTGAGGTCGATATTGGGGATCTGGCGGCAGCAGCCCGAGCACACATCGATGAGCCCGCTCCACCGACACTCTACCAGAGAGTGGCACACATAGAGACACAGGTTCAGAGTCTCCGAGAGGAGGTCGAAGCCTACCACATAGAGCAGATGGATGCCCGTCATGCCGATCGAGAAGTGGATGATGCACACTTCGCTGAGATGATGGCACGATTCGATTCATGGCATTCTGGTCCTTCCGGTCCCTCATTCTAGATTCACTTAGTATTGTACCAGTACCTATTTGACTGCCCCTACTCAGTAGGGTTGACTTGTGTGTGACTATATGACTGTGTTGACTATTTTATATTGACTATTTTATGGTTTCTTGTCTATTCAGCAGTTAGGATTGTGCTCGGTAGAATAGATTAATTTTTTTTCTCTGAGTTAAATTTTTTTTCTAAAAATAGAATTTGAAAAACTGCTTTACTTAATTTCAAAATCAGTTTTCACTTTCGACTTAGTTTTATTTTTATTTCAAAACTACCCCTTTTCAAAACTAGGGCTTTTTCGAAAATGGACTTAGCCTAGGCCCTAACCCTAGAACTGCATGCACCTATAGACTTAGAAGCCAGCATCTCACAAGCACCTTAGGGTACTTATGATTGATAACCTAGAAAGGGTTGAGATGCTTAGGTCTTTGCCTTAATTCAAGATGCTTTAAGTCAGTGCATCTGCAGTAATTGGGGCATTAAATACAACTTAAACAGCAATCAAGTTAAGTGTCAAGTTTAGAAAATCTAACTTGAACAGAAACACTTAACTTGACTAACCCTAGCGAAAACTACTGCTTATAACAGTTAGTAAATAGCTAAATGGGTTAGACAGGTCCCTACAAGGAAAAGTTAACTCATTTGGTCTAAGTCTTGGTTCAGTACAGCAAAATCATGTTTTTTTTGCAATTTAATATCTATCTGTTTTTGATATATGGCAAAGGGGGAGAGATAGGAAAGGAGGGAAGTAAAATTTTTCTTCTCAAAATTCCTTCACAAAATATTTTTCAAAAAGTTATTTCTTTCTCAAAATTCCTTCTCAAAATATTTTTCAAAAAGTTAGCTACTGTTCAAAGCTTTTCAAAACCTTTATAGAAATACTTAAGTACTTTAAGCTTAAAATTTTTTCAAAAATCTTATAAGTACTTTAAGTTTAAAATTTTTTTTTCAAAATTCTTATAAGTACTTTAAGCTTAAAATTTTTCAAAAATCTTATAAGTACTTTAAGCTTAAAATTTTTCAAAAATCTTATAAGTACTTTAAGCTTAAAATTTTTTTTCCAAGATTCTTATAAGTACTTTAAGCTTAAAATTTTTCAAAATTCTTATAAGTACTTTAAGCTTAAAATTTTTTTCAAAATTCTTATATGTACTTTAAGATTAAAACTTTTCAAAAATCTTATAAGTACTTTAAGCTTAAAATTTTTTTAAAATTATTATAAGTACTTTAAGCTTAAAATTTTTTTTTCAAAATTCTTATAAGTACTTTAAGCTTAAAATTTTTCAAAAATTCTTATAAGTACTTTAAGCTTAAAATTTTTCAAAAATCTTATAAGTACTTTAAGCTTAAAATTTTTCAAAAATCTTATAAGTACTTCAAGCTTAAATTTTTCAAAAACTTTTATAAGCTCAAGTTTTTCAAAACTTCCTAAGTAACTTAAATTTTATAACCCCATGAATTGTTGAAAAATTGAGGGGGAGATTCTCTCCAGGGGGAGGGAACAAATTTCTTGCTTTTGATTAAACTTAACTTTTTGAACTAAGGTTGCCATAAATCAAAAAGGGGGAGATTGTTGGTACAGAATGCACGTAAGTCAAACCTGTGTTTTGATAATGACAACATAGGTCAAAAGTTAAGTCTTACTTGTTTTCTAACAAGTTACTCAAGTGTGCTGGAAAAGCCCTAGCGAAGGACTGCTAGGCACTGGCGAAGGAGTGTCAGGGTAAAAAGACCTAGCGAAGGACTGCTAGGCACTGGCGAAGGAATGCCAGAGTCAAAAGCCCTAGCGAAGGAATGCTAGGCACCTGGCAAAGGAATGCCAGGGTAAAAAGCCCTAGCGAAGGACTGCTAGGCACCGGGCGAAGGACAGCTCGGCATCCAAGCCCTGGCAAAGGACTGCCAGGCAAAAGTCCAACCAAAGGAGCGGTTGGCATCAGGTAAATTCTCCCGAGAGGAGTAGGTGAGGACGCGTTCCCCGTCGAGGGAACAGTAGGCGTCGGTTCGACCTAGGGCTCCATTTTGGAGACCAAAGTCAGAACCAAGACATCTAAGGCTGTATAAATTGATGCTTTATTTTGTTTTTGGACTAACCCTGGATGCAGGACCAAAGGAACGTGTGTCTGCAGCTCAGAGAGCCTCAAAGGAGTGAGGCAGCAGTTGAGTAGGGCGCCCTGAGTGTCTAGGGCGCCTCCAAGGTGAACAAGAAACAAGTAAGGCTAAAAGGAGTTCGGCTAACCACTGGCCGAGGCGCCCTCTGCATCCAGGGCGCCTTCAGCAGCCAGGGCGCCCTGAGCGCCCAGGGCGCCTTCAGGTGCCATGGCGTATCGCGCCTATGCCAGCGAGGTCGATCAACTCCATCCAGCCGAGAAGACCGCGTCAACCAAGGCGCCCTCAGCGACCAGGGCGCCCCTGAGGTCAAACCTCATCCCTATTTAGGTGGGATAAAGCTTGACTGAGCGAAGGGCGGATCAGCTGACACGTGGCAGGGCACCCCCGATGACCAGGGCGTCCTAGGTGCTATAAATAGCACCCCTCGACCCCAAGATTCACAACAACTTCGTACCAAAGCTTCCACGCTCTTCTGTGCTCACGCCTTGTTCCGGAAACTGCCCAACTCGAGCGACGACGTCCTGCTACTCCGGAAAGTCAACCTACAACCGGACGTCGGTAAAAGAAGAAATTTTTTTTATAGTGCTATACTTGTAAATCTCTTTTTGTAAACTGATATTGCGTTCATATAGAATTGCCCAAAGTAAACGATCAACGATCGTGGGCCTTGGAGTAGGAGTCGACCTAGGCTCCGAAGCAAGTAAAAAATACTGTGTTCGCATGTTTTGTTTCTTTCCGCTGTGCAAATTGCTCTCTCCATAAATTCGAAAAGTTTTGTCGATATTCACCCCCCCTCTATCGACTCTATCGATCCAACATTATTTTGTTCCTTCGTTAATAAAGAACATTGTATCTATTTCATGTTTGAATGAAAAGGGTTATCATTTAACTTTTAGTAACAATTGTTGTTACATAACTTTAAATGGTGTTCATTATGGGATCGGAACGTTGTGCAATGCTATCTACACGTTTGATTTATCCGGTGACGTTTTCAATATCGAAGTTAGCAACAAACATGCTCGAATAGATAATCGAATAGACTCCTATACGTGGCATTGTCGTCTTGGCCATGTAAGTAAGAAACGCATGACCAAATTACACCGATGTGGAATTCTGGAATCATTTGAACCCGGTTCATTTGATACATGCGAATCATGCTTAAAAGGCAAGATGACCAAATTACCCTTTTCCAGAAAAGGTAATCCAGTGGGAGAATTGCTTGGTCTAATACATACTGATGTATGTGGACCAATGTCAACTCTTGCACAAGGAGGCTATAGCTACTTCATTACCTTTATCGATGATCACTCACGATTCGGGTATCTGTTCTTGATGAAACACAAATATGAAGCTTTTACGAAATTCAAAGAGTTCAGAAATGAAGTAGAGAAACAGCTTGGCAAAAGTATTAAGATATTTCGATCCGATCGGCGTGGTGAATACTTAAGTCAAGAGTTTCAAGATTATCTTAGGGACAATGGGATATTATCTCAATGGACTCCACCGTATACACCACAGCATAATGGTGTATCTGAGAGGCGTAACCGAACCTTGATGGACATGGTTAGATCTATGATGAATCATGCAACTCTTCCAAAATCCTTTTGGGGCTATGCACTTAAGACAGCTGCTTACTTGCTAAACAGAGTCCCGACCAAGATAGTCTCTACTACTCCATATGAGAGGTGGAATAGTAAGAAACCTCACTTAACTCACCTTAAGATATGGGGTTGTTCTGCTTATGTGAAGTGGACTGTATCAGACAAATTGGATGCTAAGTCTGATAAATGTCTATTTATTGGATACCCTAAGGAAACAAAGGGCTACCAATTCTATCATCCCTTGGAACAAAAGGTGTTTGTTTCAAGGCATGCTGTATTTCTGGAAAAAGAATTTCTTTTACAAGAAAACAGTGGGAGTGGCATTGAACTTGATGAAGTTCAAGAAACTCCAATAGACATTACAGAGATACCTAATCTAGACCCACAACCAATAACTCATAATGATGAGCTATCAGTTGAACCTAAAACAACACCACCTCTTCGTAGGTCTGATAAGACACGCAATATTCCAGAGAGATACGGATTTCTCATAAGTGAATCGAATGACGTGTTACTCATAAGCGATGACGAACCTATCAGTTATGAAGATGTTCTGAAAAGTTCAGAATGGGACAAATGGCTTGAAGCCATGAAGTCGGAAATGAATTCCATGTATGAAAATCAAGTATGGGACTTGGTTAACCCACCTGAAGGGATTAAGCCCATAGGGTGCAAGTGGGTTTTCAAGAAGAAAACCGACATGGAAGGTAATATTGTTACCTTTAAGGCTAGATTAGTGGCAAAAGGATATCGTTAGAAACAAGGAATTGATTATGACGATACCTATTCGCCAGTAGCTATGCTTAAATCCATTCGGATGCTCCTAGCCATAGTAGCTCATTATGATTATGAGATATGACAAATGGATGTGAAAACAGCTTTCCTTAATGGAAACCTGCTTGAGGATGTATACATGATACAACCTGAAGGTTTCACATCGGTTGATAAAACCAAAGTATGCAAGCTTCGACGATCTATATATGGACTGACGGGGTCGTTGATTGGTCAACGTTTCTTCCCGTGTCATAGTTGGGTGGAAGGCGAGACTGATTCAAAGGCTGCCGTATCAATGGGTTCTCCTGGGACCTCGTTGACCGGAGCCTCCCCTGAAGCTTCGAGGACAACCATCTCCACATGCTCCGAATGATGGGGGCTCGCACCGGTCGAAAAGACCTCTCCGGTCGGACAGAACTCATAGGTTTGGGGAACCTCCTCGTCCGACCCTGGCACTCCATCAAGGGGGGAACAACCCGCTTGGCCAGCTCTGCAACTGCTCGGGCATTCAACTCGGTGCCTTCTAGGCCCAGCATTTCCTCTAAAGCAGTGTCTCATGTCATTTGAGCTGCAAAATAGGAAAAATCTTAGTTAGCACAAAAACTGTTTGATAGAAAAGAAAGGGCTTACCGAAGGAGGTAGGCAGGGTAGTTGGGGTTTGGCTCAAGCCGAAGATATATAACATTGCTTCGTTAAGCAAGCGGGTGCTGTGAAATTTGAGGCCTCTAATCCTTGAGAAGGCTATCTCACACTCCGGATCTGAGTGGTAGTTGTTCCTAACCTTTGGCCGGGGTAGGTAGATCCTCGATCCAGTCAGTCAGCCAACTAGGGGCCGGGGTGGTGTTGATGAAAAAGTAATGAGTCTTCCATCCCTTATTAGAACTGGGGATCTTATCAAGATTGGCTGATTTGGCCCGGGCTTGGAAGAAGAAGTTCCTGGGTTCTTGCTTCTTTTGATAATAAAAGAAGTGAATGATTTTGGGTCGAAGAGGCACTCGGTATAGGGTGAAAAGAATAAAGGTCTCGGTTAAGATGCGGATCGTGTTGGAAGCCAACTGAGAGAGGGGTATCTAGAAGTATCTACAGATTTCAGCAATGAAGGGGTGGAGGGATGACCTAAGCCCGGTCAAAAGTTGATCTCGATAGACCATAAAAAAGTCGAGCGATGGAAGGTGGGGTCGGTCATGGCTGTTCAGGATGATCAGGCGATAGTCGTCAGGCACATGGTACTCCTCTCGAAGGGTGTCAAAATCATGGCTTCTCATGGTGGACTCAGATGTAGTGTACCATAGGCCAGGGACGGCGGATAGGGGTGGCCATGGTCAGGTAAAGTGGGAAGTGGCCTGAGTCCACTCCTATCGAGTATGCCGAGTGGAAAGACTGGGCAGATAGATGCCTAACACTAGGGAAAGTTGAAAAGAGAAATAGAAAGATTTGACCGGGGATACCAGCCGGAAGACTGACCCAGGAAAGAAAGGAGGCTGAGGTTGAGGTGGTCCCCAAAAATCGTCGTGCGCAAGAGGTGAAGGATCACCATTATTTGCGGAGCACAAAGGGGGAGATGAAGGAGACAAGTAAGACTTAGCCGGACCCTAGGGGCTATTTATAGGGGAGCCCTTGGAAGGAGAGTCTTTAGATGTTCCTTAGGGAACAGACGGGATTCAATATTTGTTGTTCGCTTCCCCCCAAGGCTAAGGACCTCGAGAACCCATGCCTAACAACTCGCATGGGTTCTGGCGTGGAGATGCTTCACGGCCGGCATGCCCGTGACGGAGTGACATGTGGCGGGGTAGTTATCACGGAGACGTTTTGTCGCTCAATGCGCCCGTGGGGGAGTGACACGTGGCGGTGCAATTAATGTGGGATGGGTTCGCAGTGATAGGCGCAATCATGAGGACGGGGGAGGGGTTCGAAGTGACAGACTCCATCATGAAGACATGGGTGATATGATGGTAGGGGTCTCCATGCCCATGATGGGGAGTTGGATAGAGTAAGAGGATGTTAGCCCCAATAAAAGCTACCCGACTTGACAGTCTAGTCAGTCGGACTCGCCGTCTTCTACAACTAGACTCGAAGGGAAGACATATGATTTGGGCAGATGTTTGGCCCCCGTTGATTGGACACCATTGACCGACCCCTCCGTGGGGACAACCAGGCCTTAAAAGATCAATTGAGGGGCCAGAATGGTAGTCGAGAGGGACCCCGAGAAGCCTGCGATGAGGTGGTAGTGTAGGTAGTCGGCTCGATAGTCTATCAAGTCACGTGCGGTGGGTGAGGGCGGGGGGGGGGGGGGGGGGGGGGGGGGGGGGGGAAGGGGGGCTCTACTAGATTTCCGTCGACTGGATCCCCTGACTGGTAGGTTGGCTACGTCCTCGCTCGATCAACGACTTCGGTTTGCCGACCGAACAACACACACCGCCTGGAAGAACCCCTAAATGGAACCCACCACCTTTTAAAAAAGCCTGGCCCACTGGCTCGCCGGTTGGGGATCTATCAGGGTGTTGGGACCGGGGGCATGTTGACATGGATACGGGTTCGTAATTTTTAAATTAATTACGTGCAGCGGATGAATTAGCATAAATAATTTCTGAAATTATTTTAACCACGTATCTAGCATGCAACCTTATGATGTGTGGACATGATCATAAATTAAAATTTTTGTAGAAAGTAAACTAATTTACTCAATACCTCGCGTAACTCGAAGTATGGGACGAGATCCAACCGTAGCGTCCCTTGGAAGCTCCGCCTCTATTCGCGTCCACGCCGAGTTCTCTTCGGGATGACATCGCAAAGCCACGAGTTTTGTGCCGACGAGAACTACTAGATTCTCCAAAGGCACAACTAGAATATCAAGAGAGAAAGATGGAAACTAACTACCAAGTAACGGAATCAAGATTCCGAGAAAGGGAAGGAGGGAGTCGCGACCCGCTTCTTCTTCTTCTTTGGCACCTTCTTGGTGGAGGAGGCTCACGGCAACCCTAGGCGGTGCGCCGGCCCTACGGGAGGAGAGAGGGCGCCGGCCCTAGAGAGAGAAAGGGGCGTCGGCCCTAGAGAGAGAAAGGGGCGTCGGCCCTAGAGAGAGAGAGGGAGAGAATAAGAGAGAGAGAGAGCTTGCTACTTTATCTCTTGATTGGAATTCAAGCCTTACCTTGGTTCCTTTATATAGTAGCCTCTCCATCGCCATGTCTCCCCTTTAACAGAATAAATTTTCATAAGAAATTTATCCTATAAATTTTCTTATGAATTATTCCGTTATGCCAAGTTTTATTATAACTAACTTTATAATAAAACAAACACATCTCCCCTTTTATTATGGAATAAATTTTCACAAAAATTTATTATATAAATTTTTCTTATCATGGAAAAATCAATTCATAACTGATTTTATAAAATAAAATAAACCAATCCATGGTTCATTTTAATTTCCATAAAAAGAATAAATTTATTATATAAATTTTTTTTTCATCATGGAAAAATCAATTCATAATTGATTTTATAAAATAAAATAAACCAATCCATGGTTCATTTTAATTTCCATAAAAAGAATAAATTTATTATATAAATTTTTCTTATCATGGAAAAATCAATTCATAATTGATTTTATAAAATAAAGTAAACCAATCCATGGTTCATTTTAATTTCCATAAAAGGAATAAATTTATTATATAAATTTTTCTTATCATGGAAAAATCAATTCATAGTTGATTTTATAAAATAAAATAAACCAATCCAAGGTTTATTTTAATTTCCATGAAAATAAATCTCTTTATATAAATTTATTTATCCATAATTTTATAAAACAAATCGCGCTTGATTTATTTTATAATTTAAACCAAATAAATTAGTTTCCCTCCTTTATTGTGGCCGGCCAATCCAAAGAGGGTGGGCACCCTCTTTGGCCGGCCACACCAAGCCAAACCCTTGCGAATTAAACTCATTTAATTCGTCCAATAAGCCTTCAAAAGACTTAGCCATTTTAAGCTTCCAATGCGCCTATGATAAATTCAGATTCGACTTATTTCTCTTGATTGGAAAATCCAATTTTCAACTCGTTTTAAATCCCTCGGATTACTCGTAGTGCGTGTGACTAAATAGGCTTTCGATTTATGTTGGATTACTCGTAGTGCGTGTGACTAAATAGGCTTTCGATTTATGTTGGCCGTCTATAATCAACTAATTATAGAACGATCATGAGTGACACCTAGTAGTACATCATGACCCCCAATTAATCGAAAGATCAACGGTTGACCTCAGAAATAATTCTGAAACCCTTCAGCAGCTATAATGAATCGTGCCTCATTGCCTTCACCATCTTATACCCACTTGGTTCAGGACATGGTCTATGTGTGTCAGTCCCCACTAGGCTGACTATGTCACACCTAGCCCAAGTAACGTTCTCTCGTCCTTTGGATTTCTAATTACTCTCATGTTTTTAAGAGACTCATACTCTAAACATATCATGCTCTGGCCAGAGGCTTTGAGTAACAATCCGACGATAGACCTTGGATATACATCTCCTCGCAAGGAGTGATGAATCCTTTGTAAGCTGCTCAAACATCTTCGGGCACTTCGGCTTATACCCAACCATCCTGGGTCCACACCTCCTTGGAGATGCTTGCTTAAGATGTTAAAGTATAAGTCTCCATGACCAAGATGACTTGAACACGACAAGTCAAAGGAACATCGCACTTAAGCTGCAGTAAGAACTTCACTGACATGTCTATATGTAGACTACCATGTGAAGTTTTACAGCCAGTCACTCCAATGAACTAGTTCCCTTAACTAGCATTCATGTTTATCTCCGGACATCCTAATGTCACCAGCCAGTGAGAATCAGCAGATTAGAGAATAACCCATGCTAGTCTCAACAGAATTGATAGTGTCCGTATTTATCAATTCATCGACTAGGGACATTTTTCAATACTTCACAATTGCACATGTAGAGATAATCACTAGTTGTGAATTCATCACAAATTCTCTCATGGTGTGAATTGTATTGCGGACTTTCAGTAAATGAGTTTAAGATCCCAATCAAATACATAAACATGTATACTCAAATAGTGAATTTTCATTTATTAAAATAAATGTTTACAATCATAAGGCGATTGCCTTAGGACACTTCTCTCATATTACTAACACAGGGGATGCAGGGATAGCCGGTGGGCCACCAAGAATCTTGTACGGAAGATTCGGTTCAAAGACAACATGCATATGAACAGATACTTCAGATTCGCCTGATCCCGAGAGAGGACAATAAGCTGACACACGCCGATTGATGTGTCTGACAATTAAGAGAAGTGGGCATCCATACCGTTAGGCCTGCCAGCCGGCCAGTAGGATGACAGACGCATCCCCTTTCCAACTAGCAAATCTCGTCCTCGGATCCGCATGTTTAGGATGTTGATGCAGTCTGGCCCTGATTGCTATTTTGATGTTAACAAATGATTTTTGTTTAGGTTGATAATTATGGATGATGATTAAGTCCTGATCGAGGATCATGCATGGAATGGAAAATCCTAGCTTGGAGGGCTAGGTGTTAGAAAATCCTAATCTGGGAGGTTAGGTGTTGAAAGTCCTAGCTTGGAGGGGTAGGTGTGTGAAAAGTCCTAATTCGGAAGAGGTGGGTGAAAAGTCCTAGCATGGAGGGCTAGGTGAAAAGTCCTGGCTTGGAGG
The DNA here is from genome assembly GCA_024364735.1 of Boesenbergia rotunda. NCBI lineage: Eukaryota > Viridiplantae > Streptophyta > Magnoliopsida > Zingiberales > Zingiberaceae > Boesenbergia > Boesenbergia rotunda. Next base: position 422,283 of record JAGFNQ010002988.1, on the reverse strand, counting down.
GTTATGTAACGCCCGCTTTTTTTTTTCCTAAAGCGGCGTTACGCTAACATACTTAAGGCATGTAACATCATACTGCAGCGGAATAACATAAACATTACATATACATGCCCCTACTACCATCCCTATATAATGACATGGAACTTCACATATGAACATCATGCTTAATCATCATTTCATAACATGCTTAACATCATACCATAAGGTTCATATCATATCATACTGGACATCTTATCATAAAGTTCCATAAGTCACTATTCGAGCATATAGGTAGCAAAATAAAGTTCTTAGCAAAAACGGTTAACACATTCGATCTCATGGGCCAAGTCACCAACACACACATACTTCAGGCCCTCCTGCTGCTTCCTCGTTATCCCCTTGCATGATCTGCGGTATAAGGAAAGAAGACTATAAGCACACAGGCTTAGTAAGACTCTTTCCTACTCACAAAAAACCATTCATCGTTCATCATCTCATAATGAGCATATGAACTTTAACATACTGGGTGCTCTACTTAAAACATAACATCTTAAATCACCTTAGCATGGCATGCACATAAACATGGTAAACATTCTAAGCATGGCATAATTCATGGCATACATTATAAACATAGTAGCATGACATAAATCATAAACATAGTAGCATGGCATCTTTCATGGCATAAATCATAAACATAGTAGCATGGCATCTTTCATGGCATAAATCATAAACATGGTAGCATGACATAATACCTATCATAGCATATGAACATCTTCCTAACATAATCATGGCATAGATCATTCATTCTCATGCATACTTCTTAACATGAAACGTAAGCATAAAATCTTATCATCATAGCATAATGCATAACATGAATGGAGGCTTGAGTGGAATGCATATATATATATGGATGCTTAGTTTAAAATCATACTTTTCATGAACATACTTTTCATAAACATACTTTTCCATAATGAATGCATGGGCAATGCATATATATCATAAGGATGCTTAATCTTTTAAAAACATACTTTTCATTTCTTAAACATAATCATCATAACATCATTTGGGGTCCCCGGCTTGTACCACATACATACATCATAGCGCGCATCCCTAGTAAATCCGAGGTAGCTAGCCCCGACCTACTAGGGTAAGGACAGCATAATCGGTAGTCCCCGAACCGAGGCGCTTCTTAAGGAGCCCATCCCTGTTGCACAGCTACGGTAGTGCCAGAACCGTGGACAGCTGCGGTAGTCCATCACCGGGGCGTTCTTAAGGTGCCAATCCCTTGGACCCATACTTCGGTCCGGTACAAGCCCATACATAAAGTAAAATACTTTTCATGCTTCATCATTCATAAGCCATTCATGGCATACTTATCATAACATAACTTGTTACGGCTCGGCCCGTCTACCGGTCCTCTCGACCGTCGTACCGTCGACCATCGACCGTGCCGTTTAGCATATTTATGCCTTAAAGGCATAAGCATCATTCTTTCATTCATCATACTTGCCATTCATCATTTTCATTCTTAGACATGGTGTATGTACACATCATTCGTAGAGCATGGCATACATTCATATACATGGCATATCATTCATAATATGGCATATCATTCATAACCATGGCATATCATTCATAAACATGACATAACATTCGTAAACATGGCATATCATTCATAACATGGCATATCATCCATAACATGGCATATCATGCATAACCATGACATATCATTCATAATCATGGCATATCATTCGTAAACATAGCATATCATTCATAACATGACATATCATTCATAAACATGGCATATCATGCATAACCATGGCATATCATTCATAAACATGGCATATCATTCGTAAACATGGCATATCATTCATAACATGGCATATCATTCATAATCATGGCATATCATTCGTAAACATAGCATATCATTCATAACATGACATATCATTCATAAACATGGCATATCATGCATAACCATGGCATATCATTCATAAACATGGCATATCATTCGTAAACATGGCATATCATTCATAACATGGCATATCATTCATAATCATGGCATATCATTCGTAAACATAGCATATCATTCATAACATGGCATATCATTCATAAACATGGCATATCATGCATAACCATGGCATATCATTCATAAACATGGCATATCATTCGTAAACATGGCATATCATTCATAACATGGCATATCATTCTTAACATAGTATATCATTCATAAACATAAATCACATCTTACCATAGGGCCATTGGGATCATTACTTGAAGTAAATCTTAACTTTTACCCTATTCACCCTTATATGGCCGAAACTTGTGGAGTCCCATGGCCATGTGAAAATTCACACAATCACCATCCATCATCCTTATATCATGGCAACACATAAACATAAGTTGAAGTTGAAGACTCAACCCTAACCCTTGGGTCCTTGGGGTTGGCCGAACCATATGGGGCCTCTAGGGTACCCCAACAATTCCCAAAAATTATACTTAATCTCTACACATCATAAGGGAATATTAAATAGCATTATCATGATTTTTATCATAATTATAGACCTTTAACACATGCTGGCCGAAACCCTTAAACTCAGGGTCCTCGGTTTTGTTTCTTCCATGTTGGCCGAAACCCTGGGTGTCCTAGGGTACTCCAAAAATTCCCAAAAATTATTATTAACTTTTAAAAATCATAAGGGAACATAAAATAACATTATCATGATTTTTAACATATTTATAGACATTTAAATCATGGTGGCCGTATCCCATAAACATAGGGATTTTGCCCCTTTCATGTTGGCCAAAACCCTAGAGTGTCCTAGGGTACTCTAAAAATTCCCAAAAATTATAATTAACTTCTAAACATCATAAGGGAACATCAAATAACATTATAATGATTTTTAACATATTTCTAGACATTTAAAACATGGTGGCCGAAACCCTTGAACTTAAGGTTATGGGTTTTGCTTCTTTCATGTTGGCCGAGACCCTAGGGTGTCCTAGGTTACTCAAAAAATACCTAAAAATTGCAATTAACTTATAAACATCATAAGGGAACATAAAATAATATTATCATGATTTTTAACATATTTTTAGACATTTAAAACATGGTGGCCGAATCCCTTGAACTTAAGGTTCTGGGTTTTGCTTCTTTAATGTTGGCCGAGACCCTAGGGTGTCCTAGGCTACTCCAAAAATCCCTAAAAATTTCAGTTAACTTCTAAACATCATAAGGGAACATTAAATAATATTATCATGATTTTTAGCATAATTTTGGACCTTTAAAACATGCTGTCCGAAACCTTTGAACATAGGAACCTTGATTTTTGTTTCCCTTCAACATTAAATCCGAAACTCACCCATATATCAAGCCAAAAATCATTGAAAACATTGGTAACTATTATACCTCAGGTGAGGGAGTCTTACTTTGGGGTTTCTAAATTTTTAGACCTTGGATGGAGAGAAGGAAGAAGACTTGATGTCTCTTGACCACACCTAGTCCTTGAATCCTTGTAAGAACTTTAGATCTTGGGTGATGGAGCCTTGGTGGAAGCTTTTCCAAGGGGGAACTCTTCATTAGAGTTTCGGCTAGAATGAGGAGGGAGGGGGGGGGGGGAGCAAATGCACTTGATGATGAAGAGAAGTAACCCCCCAAACCCCCTCTTTATAGCTCCTTTAAAGAGGCAAATGAAGAGTTTTCCATGGCCCTTCATCTTCTTCTACTAGTTAACCATCATCCACTTCCTTTCCTCACAAGAATTCCTTGCTAGGTGAGTTGGTTAAAGCATTCATTGTTGTACAAGAGGTCCAAGGTTCAATCCTTGGCCCATGCACCTTTATTTTTATTTTATTTAATCCTTTTTCTTATTTTCGAAAATTTCCCTTTTATTTCGAAAATTCTCCAAAAATCACCCATAATTATGCCAATATTCCTAAATAAAATTTTTTTATATTTATATTAATTTTTACCTAATTTATATTAATTTTACCTAATTAATACTCATTTTTGGAGCCCTTTTAAAGCTCATTAGTACCTAGTTTTTCTCAATTTAAATGAAAAAACATGGATTTCTAGGCCCAATTTTACATAATTATTTCTGGGCCCCTCGAAAAATTATCTAGACATGCTCAATATTTTAAGAAAATATTAAGAGAATTTTCTGGGTCGTTACAATCCCCCATACCTCTTGAAAGTTCGTCCTCGAACTTAGAATAATTCTGGGTACTTGCGCCTCATTTCGTCCTCGCGTTCCCAGGTAGCTTCCTCGAACCGCTGGCTTCGCCATAAGATCTTGACTAGAGGTACCTCCTTATTCCTCAGCTTCTTGACTTCCCTATCCAAAATCTGGATGGGTCTGCTCTCATAACTTAGGTCTTCTTGTACTTGTACTATCTGCGGCTCGACCACTCGGTCCATATTCGGGATACACTTTTTAAGCAGGGATACGTGGAATATATTATGGATAGCTGACATCTCTGGAGGCAGCTCCAACTCATATGTCACTTTACCAACTCTTTTCAGAATCAAGTATGGCCCCACATATCTCGGACTCAGCTTTCCTTTCTTCCCAAATCTTGTCACCCCTTTCATAGGAGCTACTTTAAGAAATACCAAATCTCCAACATTAAATTCCAATGTTCTGCGCCGGACATCGGCATAACTCTTCTGCCGGCTCTGAGCAGTTTCTATCCGTTGTCGAATATTCTGTATAGCTCGGGTGGTGCTGTTGATGATATCCGTTGTGAGCCCCATCTCCTTCTCTTCACCACCCTCGTACCAACAATTCGGAGACCTACATCTCCTCCCATACAACGCTTCATATCCATTTGTAGTCCGGGGTAGTCCTAAAATGAAATCCATTGAGATGTCTTCCCATTTCCATTCCGGAATTGGAAGTGGCTGCAGAACTCCTCCGGGTCGCTAGTGTTCTGCTTTCACTTGTTGGCAAGTCCTACAAGTACTGACATGCTGGGCCACATCTCTCTTCATACCGGACCACCAGAACTTCTCTTTCAAATCTTGATACATCTTGGTGGATCCCGGATGCATCGAATAAGGGGTTCCGTGAGCTTCCGCTAGTATTTTCCCTTCGAAGCTCCGAAACATTAGGAATACATAGATGATCCCTAAGGTATAATTCTCCCCCTTTTGCGATGTGAAAACCATCGTCTTTTCCTTCTAGGATCTCCTATTTTATTTTCTGAAGACTCAGATCACTATTCTGTTTTTCCAATATATCCCCAAACAGCGTGGGTGATATTGTCATGGTGCAAAGTCATCCGGTGATGACCTCGACCCCAAGATTAACCATTTCTCTTTCGAGTGGTCGGGGTAATCCAGATATAGACATCAAAGTGGCACTTGACTTCCGGCTGAGTGCCTCGGCCACTTTGTTTGCCTTCCCAGGATGGTAGAAGATCCCGCAGTCATAGCCCTTCACCAACTCAAGCCATCGGCGTTGCCTCATATTCAGGTCCTTCTGAGTGAAGAAATATCACAGACTCTGGTGTTCTGTATAAATTCGACACTGCGCTCCATACAGAAAATGCCTCCATATCTTAAGAGCGAAGACCACTGCGGCCAGTTCCAGATCATGAGTGGGGTAGTTCTGCTCATGTTCCTTGAGTTGCCTAGAGGCATAAGCAATGACCTTACCACTCTGCCTAAGTACAGCTCCAAGTCTTAGCTTGGAAGCATCGCTGTATATATCGAAGTTCTGATTATCTCTTTGACATATAATTGGCTAATGTCATTATTAACTCCATGATATAATTATATGCATATATCATAGTTATATACTTATTTTAATTATGGGTAAACCTAATAATCGTATGCTTCCAAATATTAGTTCTCAGTCCGAGTTACGAATTATATTAGTTGTATGATTATTATAGAATAGGTGAGATCCTACTTATTATATTACCATAAAATAACTTAAGGTAGTCTTATATATTATATAAGATATCAGTGACCCATAACCTATAGTAAGTGTTAACATAATTAGAACCCTACCCTATGCGTCCCTACCTAAGTTATACCATATGACCTATACCATTAATTATATCAGTATTAATATCATGGAACTAATGCTATACACTAACATAGGTGAGAGTGTTATAATCTCCTATGGGTAGGCTATCAGATAATTTTCTACAGGTGACTATATTATAGATTATACATAATATCATAAATTATAGTTTCTTTTCTACACCTATATTATTCTAAATATCAAATTCCTAAAATAAGATAAAGCATCATTCGTCGTTACCTATCGTAACGTACTTTTCATCATAAATACCGTTCATACTTGCATATCTTAATACCGTTCATGCATGCATATCTTAAGATCATAAAGCATCTTAATACTATCAGATATGTAAAGAGGTACTTACTTGGAAGCTGCAGGAGAGGGCTTGATGTGTGTGTAGTGAGATGGTAACGGCTCTGATACCAACCTGTAACGCCCGCTTTTTTTTTTCCTAAAGCGGCGTTACGCTAACATACTTAAGGCATGTAACATCATACTGCAGCGGAATAACTTAAACATTACATATACATGCCCCTACTACCATCCCTATATAATGACATGGAACTTCACATATGAACATCATGCTTAATCATCATATCATAACATGCTTAACATCATACCATAAGGTTCATATCATATCATACTGGACATCTTATCATAAAGTTCCATAAGTCACTATTCGAGCATATAGGTAGCAAAATAAAGTTCTTAGCATAAACGGTTAACACATTCGATCTCATGGGCCAAGTCACCAACACACACATACTTCAGGCCCTCCTGCTGCTTCCTCGTTATCCCCTTGCATGATCTGCGGTATAAGAAAAGAAGACTATAAGCACACAGGCTTAGAAAAGAAGACTATGAGCACATGAACTTTAACATACTGGGTGCTCTACTTAAAACATAACATCTTAAATCACTTTAGCATGGCATGCACATAAACATGGTAAACATTCTAAGCATGGCATAATTCATGGCATACATCATAAACATAGTAGCATGGCATCTTTCATGGCATAAATCATAAACATAGTAGCATGGCATCTTTCATGGCATAAATCATAAACATAGTAGCATGGCATCTTTCATGGCATAAATCATAAACATATAGCATATCATAACATAACATGGCATCTTTCATGGCATAAACATAGTAGCATGACATCTTTCATGGCATAAATCATAAACATGGTAGTATGGCATAATACCTATCATAGCATATGAACATCTTCCTAACATAATCATGGCATAGATCATTCATTCTCATGCATACTTCTTAACATGAAACGTAAGCATAAAATCTTATCATCATAGCATAATGCATAACATGAATGGAGGCTTGAGTGGAATGTATATATATATATGGATGCTTAGTTTAAAATCATACTTTTCATGAACATACTTTTCATAAACATACTTTTCCATAATGAATGCATGGGCAATGCATATATATCATAAGGATGCTTAATCTTTTAAAAACATACTTTCCATTTCTTAAACATAATCATCATAACATCATTTGGGGTCCCCGGCTTGTACCACATACATACATCATAGCGCGCATCCCTAGTAAATCCGAGGTAGCTAGCCCCGACCTACTAGGGTAAGGACAGCATAATCGGTAGTCCCCGAACCGAGGCGCTTCTTAAGGAGCCCATCCCTGTTGCACAGCTACGGTAGTGCCAGAACCGTGGACAGCTGCGGTAGTCCATCACCGGGGCGTTCTTAAGGTGCCCATCCCTTGGACCCATACTTCGGTCCGGTACAAGCCCATACATAAAGTAAAATACTTTTCATGCTTCATCATTCATAAGCCATTCATGGCATACTTATCATAACATAACTTGTTACGGCTCGGCCCGTCTACCGGCCCATTTACCGGTCCTCTCGACCGTCGTACCGTCGACCATCGACCGTGCCGTTTAGCATATTTATGCCTTAAAGGCATAAGCATCATTCTTTCATTCATCATACTTGTCATTTATCATTTTCATTCTTAGACATGGTGTATGTACACATCATTCGTAGAGCATGACATACATTCGTATACATGGCATATCATTCATAATATGGCATATCATTCATAACCATGGCATATCATTCATAAACATGACATGACATTCGTAAACATGGCATATCATTCATAACATGGCATATCATCCATAACATGGCATATCATGCATAACCATGGCATATCATTCATAATCATGGCATATCATTCGTAAACATAGCATATCATTCGTAAACATGGCATATCATTCATAAACATGGCATATCATTCATAACCATGGCATATCATGCATAACCATGGCATATCATTTGTAAACATGGCATATCATTCATAACATGGCATATCATTCATAATCATGGCATATCATTCGTAAACATAGCATATCATTCATAACATGGCATATCATGCATAACCATGGCATATCATTCATAAACATGGCATATCATTCGTAAACATGGCATATCATTCATAACATGGCATATCATTCATAACATAGCATATCATTCATAAACATAAATCACATCTTACCATAGGGCCATTGGGATCCTTACTTGAAGTAAATCTTAACTTTTACCCTATTCACCCTTATATGGCCGAAACTTGTGGAGTCCCATGGCCATGTGAAAATTCACACAATCACCATCCATCATCCTTATATCATGGCAACACATAAACATAAGTTGAAGTTGAAGACTCAACCCTAACCCTTGGGTCCTTGGGGTTGGCCGAACCATATGGGGCCTCTAGGGTACCCCAAAAATTCCCAAAAATTATACTTAACCTCTACACATCATAAGGGAACATTAAATAGCATTATCATGATTTTTATCATAATTATAGACCTTTAACACATGCTGGCCGAAACCCTTAAACTCAGGGTCCTCGGTTTTGTTTCTTCCATGTTGGCCGAAACCCTGGGTGTCCTAGGGTACTCCAAAAATTCCCAAAAATTATTATTAACTTCTAAACATCATAAGGGAACATAAAATAACATTATCATGATTTTTAACATATTTATAGACATTTAAATCATGGTGGCCGAATCCCATAAACATAGGGACCTTGGTTTTGCCCCTTTCATGTTGGCCGAAACCCTAGAGTGTCCTAGGGTACTCTAAAAATTCCCAAAAATTATAATTAACTTCTAAACATCATAAGGGAACATCAAATAACATTATCATGATTTTTAACATATTTCTAGACATTTAAAACATGGTGGCCGAAACCCTTGAACTTAAGGTTCTGGGTTTTGCTTCTTTCATGTTGGCCGAGACCCTAGGCTGTCCTAGGGTACTCCAAAAATCCCTAAAAATTGCAATTAACTTCTAAACATCATAAGGGAACATCAAATAATATTATCATGATTTTTAACATATTTTTAGACATTTAAAACATGGTGGCCGAAACCCTTGAACTTAAGGTTCTGGGTTTTGCTTCTTTCATGTTGGCCGAGACCCTAGGGTGTCCTAGGGTACTCCAAAAATCCATAAAAATTGCAGTTAACTTCTAAACATCATAAGGGAACATCAAATAATATTATCATGATTTTTAGCATAATTTTGGACCTTTAAAACATGCTGTCCGAAACCTTTGAACATAGGAACCTTGATTTTTGTTTCCCTTCAACATTAAATCCGAAACTCACCCATATATCAAGCCAAAAATCATGGAAAACATTGGTAACTATTATACCACAGGTGAGGGAGTCTTACTTTGGGGTTTCTAAATTTTTAGACCTTGGATGGAGAGAAGGAAGAAGACTTGATGTCTCTTAACCACACCTAGTCCTTGAATCCTTGTAAGAACTTTAGATCTTGGGTGATGGAGCCTTGGTGGAAGCTTTTCCAAGGGGGAACTCTTCCTTAGAGTTTCGGCTAGAATGAGGAGGGAGGGGGGGAGCAAATGCACTTGATGATGAAGAGAAGTAACCCCCCAAACCCCCTCTTTATAGCTCCTTTAAAGAGGCAAATGAAGAGTTTTCCATGGCCCTTCATCTTCTTCTACTAGTTAACCATCATCCACTTCCTTTCCTTATAAGAATTCCTTGCTAGGTGAGTTGGTTAAAGCATTCATTGTTGTACATGAGGTCCAAGGTTCAATCTTTGGCCCATGCACCTTTATTTTTATTTTATTTAATCCTTTTTCTTATTTTCGAAAATTTCCCTTTTATTTCGAAAATTCTCCAAAAATCATCCATAATTATGCCAATATTCCTAAATAAAATTCTTTTATATTTATATTAATTTTTACCTAATTTATATTAATTTTACCTAATTAATACCCATTTTTGGAGCCCTTTTAAAGCTCATTAGTACCTAGTTTTTCTCAATTTAAATGAGAAAACATGGATTTCTAGGCCCAATTTTACATAATTATTTCTGGGCCCCTCGAAAAATTATCTAGACATGCTCAATATTTTAAGAAAATATTAAGAGAATTTTCCGGGTCGTTACAGGTCGTGTGTCCTTCTGGAGCAATCTTCAAGACTATGTTTACCCGAGTTGGTCTCGGGAATCCACCTTCTCGAGAGGGCCTCGGGAGTCTAGGGAAGAGAGTCGTTCAAACTCGGTAGATTTTGTCACATAGCTTCTTCAATCCACATGTCAGCCATGAGGTACTCAACCCAATCATTAAATATTAAACGAATGTGAGAAATAAAAATATTAATGTTAATGTGTATTTGATACGTGAGTTTTATGTTTTTTATGAGGCGGTAGATGTTATAATATTAAAAATATTAAATTATTACGGATGTCTTTATTGAAGAATTTTAAATTAATGTATATATATTATCGTCTATTTTGTCGTCACTATCAGAGGATCTTAAAAGATGGCGCACGCCACACGAACGGTCCAGATTAAAAGATATCGAGATCTAGTCGCCCGAGAAAGAGATCACTGGTTAGGCGATACTTCCCAACCAATCGGCCCCCTCGATAAATCCGTCCCCTCTTCTTCCATCGTTCCTTTATAGTCCTCTTCCTCCTCACCGAAGCGATCCGCTCCCCGCCCGCTCACCAAGATGTCGGCCTTCTCCGCCGCCAAGATCCTCTCCCCTCCTCCCTTCGTCGCCCGGTTCGCCTCCGAGAAGTCGTTGTGCCCCTTCCTCTCGTCTCCCTCCACCCCCGCCCTCACCCGCTCCCCACTCAGGTCAATTCGCCTCCCTCGCACGCCTCTGGCCGTCTCCTCCGACGTCGTCATAGGCCAGAAACCGCTGGCCTCCAACTCCTCCACCTCCCAAAATGTATGGAATTTCCGAGCGTTTGGAATTATCGTGCGAACGGGCATCAAGATTTGATCTTTATTTGGATCTGATGTTTTTTTCCCCTTCGATTGACGCAGGAGGACGTGGACCGCGAGGTAGCGTTGGTGCTTTACGAGGACATGGTGTTGGGGCGCGCCTTCGAGGACATGTGCGCGCAGATGTACTACCGCGGCAAGATGTTCGGCTTTGTCCACCTCTACAACGGCCAGGAGGCCGTCTCCACCGGATTCATCAAGCTTCTTGAAGCCCGGGATAGCGTGGTCAGCACTTATCGAGACCACGTGCATGCCTTGAGCAAGGGCGTCGCTGCCCGTGCTGTCATGGCCGAGCTTTTCGGCAAGAGTACCGGCTGCTGCCGTGGCCAGGGCGGTTCGATGCATATGTTCTCTTCGACCCACAACCTCCTGGGCGGCTTCGCCTTCATCGGGGAAGGCATTCCGGTGGCGACTGGTGCTGCATTTTCTTCCAAGTACCGCCATGAGGTGCTTAAGGAGTCTAACCCTAATGGCCTCGATGTTACCGTCGCCTTCTTTGGGGACGGGACATGTAACAACGGCCAATTCTTTGAGTGCCTCAACATGGCGCAGCTGTGGAAATTGCCAATTGTGTTTGTTGTGGAGAATAACCTGTGGGCAATCGGCATGTCACACGTCAGGGCTACCTCGGATCCGGAGATCTGGAAGAAAGGCCCTGCATTCGGCATGCCTGGCTACCATGTCGATGGAATGGACGTACTAAAGGTCCGGGAGGTAGCCATGGAAGCAATTGCAAGGGCAAGAAGGGGCGACGGACCCACACTCGTCGAGTGCGAGACCTACCGTTTTAGAGGTCACTCGCTCGCCGATCCCGATGAGCTCCGGAAACCTGGTGAGCTTGAATCATTTGATTCTCCGTGTTCCATTGTTTTTGTCATTTTTTAATATAAACACAGTCTATGATCATATCAGCATCAGCTTGGAATACTACGAATAAGATCTTTTAGAATCTTGCATGATCGAAAAAACAACACAAGGATAGATATTGTCTGATTGAATATTGAGTATAAGAGGGCAGTAGGTAAACCAAACTATTCCTCAACTTTTTTGTGCTACAAATGTTTGTTAATAGGCTGGTAACTGTCATGGTTTCTCATGGCTTTTTCAGACTAGGTTGTTTATAATTTGCTGCAAGAATTTGGCAAGTCATGGTCTTCTATGTTTCTTGTGGCCTTTCTACTTGTTGTCGGCGAAGACCAATTTGATTGAATTTTCAGTATATTTCAACATTAGAATTTGCTACGTCTGGATATCTTTCTTTTCTTGGTTATTATGCAATTATAGATTGCCATCTATTTGCATCATTTATTTATGCAGTTGTAGTAGATAAATATCAGTTATAAGACGTACTATCTTCTAATGTTCCTATTGAGGAATTGCGTTTGTCTTAGGATAATCAACTAAATGAGTTAATTGTTTATTGCCTTTTAGATGCTCTAGTTAATTGTCTTCTATTTATTTAGGAAGTCATCTTATGGCTGTGTTCTCTACCCTATCGCCAAGTGTTCTATGAACTTGATCCTTTTTTGCAACACTTTTAACAGCTACTTTTTAGCGGATCTTGTTTTGAATCTCGGCCTCTCTGCTCGTGTTTATGTAACTTACATGATGTATGAGAATTGGGTTATCATATTCTTCGAAAATCAACTTCATGCAGCAGTAGAATCTTACTTAAATCCATAAAACATTCCTTTTTGGCAGATGAGAAAGCGCATTACGCAGCCAGAGATCCAATCGCGGCCATGAAGAGCTACATGCTGGAGAAGAACCTCGCAGCTGAATGGGAGTTGAAGGCCATCGAGGAAAAGATCGATAGCCTTATCGAAGATGCCGTGGAGTTTGCAGATTCAAGTCCACATCCTCCACGAAGCCAGCTCCTGGAGAACGTCTTTGCCGATCCCAAAGGATTTGGGATCGGGCCAGACGGTAAGTACAGGTGCGAGGATCCGAAGTTCACGGAAGGCACAGCTCAAGTCTAAATTTAGGCGCCGACATGCTACCTGAATCTTACTTAGATCACTTAACTAGATATTTTGACGGATATTATTCAGTTTCAGGGGGCATGTCCGTTTGCATTTCTTATGTTGCACGCGTTCTCTTGGCTATTTACAGTCATTATTACCTCATGTGATTTGTTGTGTTTGGGAAAGCATAATGCACGAGTTTATCAGAGTTTCGATTCTGCTTCAACTTGCAACGTTGTCTTGCTGTTTCGATGCTGAATAAGATAAATGCAACCGTTTTTTTTATTATTATGATTATCATAAGGGGAAAATACAATAATTATTACAAATAAAGTTTTTTTTAGAAAAGTATTTTTAATTATTTTTTTAAAATCGCCTAACAATGTAACATGTCTAGAACTTATTTTTTTATTTTTGCCCAAAATACAATAATTATTATTAAGCCATATCCTAGATATTATTAAACCATATCCTCACAATCTTGTACATGGAAAACAAAGAGAAACAAAAAAAAATAAGAAAGAGGTGGAAGCTCAATCTGTGCCGTTGCTGCAATCATCACTGTCGCCGCAGCTGCTACTGTTTTCGTACACGCACAGCACCTTGCACTTCACCACCCCGGCGTAACCGTCGTTGTACAGGTGGAACCCGGGCGCCACCATCGTCCGCACGGTCGCCGGCGTGACCCTCCGCACTCGGTCGGCCGCCGCGTCCTCCATGTACCGCCCATCGAAGGCCATCCCCTGCTCCGCCTTCAGCAGCGGGACCGCCGGGTGCACGGACCGCGCCATCAGCCGCACCACCCACGACCATTTGGCCGCGCCGAAGAAGGCCTGCAGAAGCGGCTCCGGCCACGGTCGCGCCCACCCCACCGCCGCCACCACCTCGCTCATCTTCTGGTCGCAGAAGCGGCTCAGGCCCTCGCTGTAGTGCCGCGTCCCCCTGAGCAACACCTCGTCCCAACGAAGCCGGTTGACCGCCTCGTAGCCGGCCCGGCTCGCCTCGCATCGGGCCGCCGGTTCGATCGGTCCGGCTCCCTCCTCGGCGTCCTCCTCGAAGCCGGCGTGGAAAATCTGGTTCAGCAGCGCCTGCATGTGGAAGTGAGGGTTCCGATCGTAGGGTTGGATCAGGGACGCGACCCCGCCATCGGAGGCCCGGAGGTGTGCAATTAGCGAGCGGGCGAGATGCCGCACGTCCGCGCGGCCGTCGGAGACGGCCCGGCGGAATACATCGGAGGGGAAGGGGGAAGCCCTAGTGTCCGAGGGAAGGAAGGCGGACCGGAGGTCGCGGCACTGTGACTCGAGTCGGACGATCTTCGTCTCGAGCTCGGCGAGCGAGATCCTGAGGCGGGAGGTCTCGTCCAGGGCCTCGTCGCGCTTCCGCGCGGCGTGGACAAGCTTCCTCGACATCTCTTCCGCGACCATGCGCCACTTGTCCTCGGCCGCCGGCGTGGGGCTACGGCGGGTGAGGGAGAGGACCAGCGAGCGAAGCAGGCCGCCGGGGTCGGGCGAGGATGATGGAGGCGTGGGACGCTGCCGCTGATGGCGGCGGGCCGGAAGCTCGACCGGCACTGCGCTCGGGCGGCACTTGTCGCAGGCGACTGAGACGGCCTCGCATTCGGTCCGGCCGGCGTGCCGCCGTCCCGAGGCGGCGCAAGCGGTGGCGGAGCGGTGGAGAGGAGTGGCTTTGTGGACGTAGCTTGCGATGGATGGCTTCTCCTCCGCGGCGGCCTCCCTCTCGTGCTCTGGAATCTGCGGCGGGAACATGGAAGTCTTCGAACTCCAACGAACGAGCAAAGGGAAATCAACCTCAGAACAAGAGGCGAAGGCCGGATAGCGAGGAGGAAGATAAAAGGAAGGAAGAGGAGGGCGATCAAATAAAAAATAATGCAAATGACTGAATCAGAGATGAGATCCCAGTTGGTAAAATTTTCGACCAAGAACTTCAATCAAATAATAGAGACGATACGATAACTAAAGGCGTGGGACTGGTTACAGACGACTGAAGCATGTGAACCACATTGATTACATAATGCTGTTGCCTGGTCCCTTCTCCATGCTTCAATTTCGAATTCACTCGAATTCGATTTTGCCTCGGTGCAGGGCACTGCAGAGCATTTATAAATCTGATATGGTGTGTTATTGGATAGTTTGTTACGAGTATTTCCAAATTTATTTCGATGATCAAAAGAAATTTCAATAGGATCAAACCGATCATTCTAGGATTAATCGGTCGAAAGATGGGATATCTAGTACTAATTAAAAAAAATTAAAAATTCGAATCCATCCAAACGTGTGATGAAACTCAAACAAGTTTTCATGTGTTTTAGTCGAGTGAAATGGAGAGCAGCAATTACCAGGGTTTTTCTCCCTGCAGGTCCTCCGGCTTCTGAGAGTCCAGCGCGGCAGATTCCAGTGCACAGTGTTGTCATGAGAAATTGTCGCAGCTGATGCTGCTACACCCTTGTTTGTTTGTAGGGGTGGTAATTTTTGCTTGCTGTCACACACACACACTGTACTAGATCATTGCAAGTATATTTGTTTCAGAATTTCGACACTTTTCTCTTTGTTTATTTGTTTAGAAAGAAATTAGAAGGTGTCTAGTTTAATATCAAGGGAAAATACCTAGATTAGTCCATGCTTGGTTGGGATGGTCTTTGGTATCTCTCTTCCATTGTTGGACGTTAGGTTTTTGTGATCACTAATATTCTACTCGATGATGCAAGTTCCGTGCAGTTACATAACAAAAATCTAATAGCATTGAGAAATATAAGTGTTATTAACGATGTAGATGATTAAACATTTGATGTTTCCCCCTTCACCACATAAAATGTGCAGTATTCCCTTGTTGAAGCATGTACGCTGCCGTGCTAAGAGAGGCCTTGAATTTCCACGGGAATAAACGAGGAATATGCAACGCCTCCTGGTTCAATATAGATCCAGTTGCATATCGTAGAAAATTACAATTAAGATATCAGAGGGACAAAAAAAATCATTGAAACGCACCTTTGTCTGCACCTTTATGGACACTTTTTGGAAGTCTTGATTCTCTTTTTCACTGTGGTAGACAATAAGATCATGCATATAGCTCCCTAAGTGCCGACTTCTGTATGGTAACTTCCATCCATTGCCAGATTAGCTGATGATGCTTCCGGGTCTGCAAACTCTTCACCAAGTGGATTTTGCTTCATTGTTACTGACAACTTTCATTGGTATAACGACTTGTCATTGCTTCAAAATGCAGGAATGATATTTCATCAAGGCGATGATTACTTCACAGCAGCTTAATCTGCCAAGGCTACACTAACTGTGCACGGTTGTACTCCATGTTTGGTGAAACCAGAGAAGAAGAAAATTAAACTCAGCATCCACCGTTTGTATAAAATAATTTTCAATTTTGTAGACAGTTCTGTATAAATTTCACCGGAACACAGCTTCTACTGCCAACGTTTCACAGTTCTGGCAAGCGACGGGTTTGTAACATGATTTGTGTATTTTCTTGAACCTAACATTGCAAGAGGAGTTTTCAGTAAACCATACCTATGAAAAGAGAAAAATAAATTTAAATATGAATGCTAGATTTGGCAAAAGGTTATATGCCGACTCCGGGAGCTTCACACGGTCAGTCTCATAGTTATCTGTAGAGAGGTAAATTAGGAAACTGAGCAGACCATCACATGGAAGGTTTTTTCTCCCGGTTTTACCAGGAATCGACTCTTACTTGATTTGACAATTCTACCATGTGGTGACCAACTCAGCCAAACCTTGGGGACTAGAGCTTCATTATATAACTCCTTTTTCCGCAACTAAAACTAACTTTTTCAACATAAAAAATATATATATAACTGATCCTGCCCTATATTTTGCACGATACGGGCAGCCAACGTGGCGAACGACCTGGCCTGCTTCAGGGTCCACGTCATTATACGAGCAGCCGACTCAACAGACATTCTGACCGGGCCCAAAGCCTTCGCCAGCCGGTCAAACCCGGCCTGCCACATTAAGGCTTACACGCCTCGTTCAGCCGAGTGCATCCGCCCGGCCACATTGAGGCTTACACGCCTCGTTCAGCCGAGTGCATCCGCCCGGCAGTCCTGTATGCCCGGGCCTGATACCCATCCGGGCGAACCGTCCGGATGTCCACTCAGGCACTCTCTCGGAATCACCCTGGGATAAAGACAAAATACACCGGCCCAGCTGCCGACAACAGGCTATCATCCTTCATGCGAACTGATACTCTAACAGGCGCGCCGCCTGTCAGAGACTGACAGAAACCTGTCTCTGTCCTCACGTAAGACAAATAGTATACGACAAAGAAGGATGGTTACAGTCGACACAACCATACCATATCTTCTGACCCTGTCAGAAGATCCTGACACAGGCCATACTCATACCGACATCACCATACCATATCTTCTGACCCTGTCAGAAGATCCTGACACAGGCCATGCCTGGTCCTTTCCCCCGGCTATATAAGCCACTCCCATCCTCATTATCAGGTACGCATACTCGCGCGCGAAGCCTATCATTTTTCCAGTGCTCCATTATTTCTACTGTTCCTCGGAGTACTGACTTGACCGTCGGAGTGCCTTGCCGGGACGTCTCCCGGCTGGGTTGCTAACGGTCATCTTCCTCAGCAGGTTCACCTCCAGTCGGCCGGCCCTGCACCAGGCGACATCGACTTCCATTCGGTGGAGGATACCCCCCACGACGCTGCCCTTCTACGCGAGGACGACCCGTCAGCATCCACGTCGTTCATCCCTACACCGTCATTCCGGTTGCGGCTCCACTACGCTCGGCGACAGGATCAAATTTGGCGCTAGAAGGAGGGCTTTCTGCCTGATCGAGAGCGAAAAATGGATAACCCCAATCCACTGACGGTTACTCTTTCGCCAGAAGAATATGAAATGCTGATGGCGGTCCGGACACAGAAGGCGCAACAATCGCATCCGCCAACCGGTAGTCAAGGGGCCCGGCCCCCTGGGCCCTCTGTACGGGGAAATTCAGAAGGTATGGCTGCTCAGCCCGATCCCCGCGCTCCTAATTTTCCCCGAGCACTTTTCCGGAACGAGGCCCGCTCAGCCCCGACCGAAGCTTCAGCGTCCAGCCTGGCGCACCAAACACGCCCAGATAAAGGGAAAGGGTTAGCTGACCCCGCTGCGGCCTGTCCGACCCGCAGCCCTTTCTCCTCACAAATTCTTGAGGATCCTGTCCCCAAGAATCTACGATTCTTCACCATGCCAGAGTACTCGGGGGCCAGTGACCCCGAGGAGCACGTCATGAAGTTTGAAAGCTCTGCCCAGTTGCACCAATACCCGGAGGGCGTCAAATGCCGCGCTTTCCTGACAACCCTCTCCGGGCAGGCTCAACGATGGTTTGGCGGTCTCCCGAGTGGATCAGTTGAGAGTTTTGCAGAGGTAAAGCGGCTGTTCCTGCAACATTTTGCAAGCAGTCGGAGGCACCATAAGACCAGCCTCAATTTGTTCGCGCTGAAGCAAGGTCCGAAAGAGTCACTCCGGGCCTACATCCAGAGGTTCAATGGAGTAGCCATAGAGGTGCCCAATACCACCTCCGAAGTACTAGTCACCGCCTTCTCACAGGGGCTCCAAGAAGGTGATTTCTTCCGATCCCTGATCAGGAAACCACCGAAGGATTTCGACAGCCTGCTCGGGAAGGCTAGTAAGTATATCAATGTGGAAGAAGCACAAGCCGCCCGGCGGAAGGAAGCGATAGTTAGCCCATCGCCTGCACCTCCACACAACAGATCGCCAGGAGGACCGATTCGCAGTCCCCGACCGGCCGATCGGCCCGGAATGAGACCCCAGCAAGTGCAGGTGGCACAGGGGAATTGGCCCAACAGATGGGCCCCGTATTGTGCGTTTCACCAATGTAATACACACAACACTGAGGATTGCCGAGCAGGCAACAGAGCTCGGACCCCACTCGGCAGGGGTCAAGGACGACAAACCCAGCAGGGACGCGGGCGTGGTCAAGGAGCCACAGCCCAGCAAGGACAAAGGCGGGATGCCCCCGCCACCCGGCAATTGTTTCCTCGGCCCGAGCAGGAAGAGGTGGAGGAACTTGACGAAGATCAAGCCAATCACCAAAACGCCGTCCGAGGAGGCGTCAATGTGATTTCTGGCGGTCCGACCGGCGGCGATTCCAACCGAGCCAGAAAGTCGCAGGTGCGCCGACTGGAAATTCACCAAGTCGGAGTCAGCACCTCTCAAGCTCAAGGGCCCCAAATCAGCTGGGGGCCGCAGGATTTGCAAGGATTGGAGGTGCCGCACGATGACCCGTTGGTCATCACGGCTGTCATCGCCAACTACGAAGTCCACCGCACCATTGTGGACACCGGCAGCTCGGTAAATATTTTATATAAGCGAGCTTTTGATCAACTGCAAATTGAATTATCGCAGCTAGAGTTGGTGGCTACTCCCCTGTTCGGATTTACGGGGAACGAAGTACAACCGATCGGACAGATACGGCTGGCCGTCTCACTTGGCGAGGAGCCACTCAAGAGAACACGATGGACCACATTTCTGATTGTGGATGCCCCAGCTGCCTACAACGCCATCCTCGGTCGACCGGCTCTCAACGAGTTTAAAGCGGTAGTCTCCACCTACTACCTCAAGGTGAAGTTTCCGGTCGGCGACAAAGTCGGCGAGGTGAAGGGCAATCAGACCGTGGCCCGGCGCTGCTATGCTGATGATGTCCGCTCGGGAGGGCAAAAGGCAAGGCGGACAGGTAGCGGCTGCAACATGGTGCAAGCCTCCCCTTGGACAGAATTGCGGGAGGACAAAGAGGAGGTACAACTTTTGCCCGGTAGGGAAGATACCAAGATACAAATTGCTGCAGGACTTCCGGAGGAGCTGAAGCAGTCTCTAATCGACGCCCTCGCTCGAAATCAAGACGTATTCGCCTGGTCGGCGAAAGATTTGAAGGGGGTCCGACCGGAAGTCGCAGAACACCAGCTCCATGTTTACCCGGGCGCGCGGCCGGTCAAGCAACGGAAAAGAGATCGCAGCGCCGCACAGAATCAAGTCATCCGGGCGGAAGTAGAAAGACTGCTGGAAGCAGGACATATCCGGGAGGTTCAGTTCCCGGCCTGGCTGGCCAACGTGGTGCTGGTGTCCAAACCAAATGACAAGTGGCGGGTATGCATTGACTTCCGAGATCTCAATCGTGCATGCCCGAAAGATTGCTACCCACTTCCACGGATCGATCAACTGGTCGACTCGACGGCGGCAGCGAGTTCATATCAATGCTGGATGCGTACCAGGGGGTACCATCAAGTCCCGCTGGGCTGGGCCGACCAAGAGAAAGTTAGCTTCGTCACGGCTGACGGCACCTACTGCTACACCGTCATGCCGTTTGGCCTCAAGAATGCGGGCGCCACCTACCAGAGAATGATGAACAAAGTGTTTCCGGTCGCAGATGGGCGTAACGTCGAAGTATACGTCGACGATATTCTGATCAAGCCTGCCCGGGCGGAAGAACTAATCCCCGACATTGAAGAAACTTGCCCAAAACGCTGCGGCGGTTTGGCCCTAAAGCTTAATCCGGCCAAATGTTTATTCGGAGCTCGGAGCGGGAAGTTCCTTGGTTATATCGTCACCCGAGCGGGGCATCGAAGCAAATCCGGGCAAAATAAAGGCCATTCTAGAGATGCCCGGCCCCACGAAATCTCAAGGAAGCTCAGCGGCTGACCGGGCGGATAACCGCCCTATCCAGATTCATTTCCCGATCAGCCGAACGGGGTCTGCCATTCTTCAAGACATTACGCCGGCCACCAATTTCAGTGGGACGAGAATGTGACAAGGCATTCGAAGAGCTGAAGGCTTATCTGGCTGAGTTGCCTACACTCGCCCGGCCGGAGCCAATGAGATTTTATATGTATACTTGCAGCTTCCTCCGACTCGGGCAGCATGGTGTTGGCCGGCAAGAAAAAACTGAGCAAAGGCCGGTGTATTCTTTGCTCACTTATTTAAAGGAGCCGAGTGTCGGTACACGACACTCGAAAAATTGGGCTACATACTGTTCTTAGCCGCCCGGCGACTCAGACCATATTTCTTAGCTCACCCAATTACTGTATTGACTAACAGTAACTTGGGTCGCGTGCTTACAAATCCGGATGCTTCAGGGCGGCTAGTCAAGTGGACAACTGAGCTGAGCGAATATGACATACAATATCTACCCCGGCCGGCTATCAAGGCTCAGGCCTTAGCCGATTTTCTCACGGAATGGCATCCCGATGAAGCCGAAGGCGTATGGAAAGTGTACGTTGATGGGGCATCCTCTCGGCAAGGAAGCGGAATCGGCGTTCTCATGGTTTCTCCCGAAGAAGAACGGCTACACCTGTCCGTGCGATTAGAACACAAGGCACGAATAATGAAGCTGAATATGAAGCACTTTAGCCGGTCTGCAAGC